>OX411306.1:32407119-32599669 GCA_948150685.1 Rhaphigaster nebulosa
TTTTTCTCCTGTCTCAGGGTTGCACAACTTCCAATCTTGTGCCCATGATTTTTTTTAGAATTGTACCTTCATTCAATCTCTTTTGCATGGCTGAAGCTTTGCAACTTAAATAATGTGGCCATATCATGTATTGGATATTTATGACATTGGAATATTTTTAACTCTTTTCCGGCTTAGTTTCAGTTTCAACTGCTTGCAGGTAATGCATTTATTTTGCTAGCAGCTTATTTCAAAGTGTATTTGTTAAATTTCTTAGTGCAGAACCACATTTTATTAGGAGGGTATAAATTTTATTAAAAAGAGGTTAACACAACTGGTGCTTTTCTGTATTTTCTTCAAGTTCCACATGTTTTTACCACATGCATATTTCATTATCCTTCAAGATTTTCTCTCTAAAAAGCTTTCATACAACCGACAGGGCTTATCAATTTTATGAATTTAAGCATCCATAGCAGGAGTAACTCAGGGGCCAATGCTCACACTATTACTGTGCATTATATACACGCAAAGTATAACTGACATCCTGACTGCAACATATGCAGAAGACACTCCAATAACAAAACATCAAAATCCCATCTCAGGTCTCAATCAAAGTGATACTGGAATCTTGAAAGTTTTTGAAATGGAATCTGAGATGTAGTTTTTCACAAGTTATGGTTTTATAAATTATCCATTATTCCATTTGGTAAACAAATAATTCCCAACCCTGCACTCCTTGGAGCCAAGATAATTGATAACTGTTTTTTATGACTGGCTGCTATTTGAACCCAAAATTGAAAGTGGAAATTATTAAATTAATTTCCGCTTTTGTATTCTTAAATTACTTTATTACAGAGCGTATTGTTTACAACAGATTGGCGGATTGGTGGGAGGAGGTTCGGTCGGGAGGAGCCACTTTATATAATCGATTTAACACTTTTTTACATTTTTCTCGAAAACGGCTCTAACGATTTTGATGAAACTTGCCTAAATTATTCTCCATAAAGGCCTTTAACTTTTCATTTATGTAGTAAATCACCGAGGAATTGCTGGGTAAAAAGTTATGATGAAAACAATACTTTATTTGCGCATAGCATAAAAAGAATGCACTTTACGGTAAATTATGTAGAATTGCATGAAAAGTAATTAAATTATCTTAAAAACAATAAAAGAATCATCAAAATCGGAGCAGTATCAGCAAAGATACAGCGCATCGGAATAACCGGAAATAGCTATTATATCATGGATTTTACCCTTTTTTACAATTTTCTCGAAAACGGCTCTAACGATTTTGATGAAACTTGCCTAAATTATTCTTCATAAAGGCCTTTACCTTTTCATTCATGTAGTAAATCACCGAGGAATTGCAGGGAAAAAAGTTATGATGAAAAGAATATTTCATTTGCGCATAGCTTAAAAAGTATGCATTTTATGGTAAATTATGTGTATAATTGTATGAAAGGTAATTAAATTATTTAAAAAACAATAAAAGAATCATCAAAATCGGACCAATATTAGCAAAGATACAGTGTATTTTATGAGGAGCACAAGACCCTAGATGGATAAATAAGCGCATCTGAAAGGAGACGGATGCGACCGAACCTCCTCCCACCAATCCGCCAATCTGTTGTAAACAATACGCTCTGTAATAAAGTAATTTAAGAATACAAAAGCGGAAATTAATTTAATAATTTCCACTTTCAATTTTGGGTTCAAATAGCAGCCAGTCATAAAAAACAGTTATCAATTATCTTGGCTCCAAGGAGTGCAGGGTTGGGAATTATTTGTTTACCAAATGGAATAATGGATAATTTATAAAACCATAACTTGTGAAAAACTACATCTCAGATTCCATTTCAAAAACTTTCAAGATTCCAGTATCACTTTGATTGAGACCTGAGATGGGATTTTGATGTTTTGTTATTGGAGTGTCTTCTGCATATGTTGCAGTCAGGATGTCAGTTATACTTTGCGTGTATATAATGCACAGTAATAGTGTGAGCATTGGCCCCTGAGTTACTCCTGCTATGGATGCTTAAATTCATAAAATTGATAAGCCCTGTCGGTTGTATGAAAGCTTTTTAGAGAGAAAATCTTGAAGGATAATGAAATATGCATGTGGTAAAAACATGTGGAACTTGAAGAAAATACAGAAAAGCACCAGTTGTGTTAACCTCTTTTTAATAAAATTTATACCCTCCTAATAAAATGTGGTTCTGCACTAAGAAATTTAACAAATACACTTTGAAATAAGCTGCTAGCAAAATAAATGCATTACCTGCAAGCAGTTGAAACTGAAACTAAGCCGGAAAAGAGTTAAAAATATTCCAATGTCATAAATATCCAATACATGATATGGCCACATTATTTAAGTTGCAAAGCTTCAGCCATGCAAAAGAGATTGAATGAAGGTACAATTCTAAAAAAAAATCATGGGCACAAGATTGGAAGTTGTGCAACCCTGAGACAGGAGAAAAAGAGTGTGCAGATGTTGCAAAAGATAAAGAGGTTAACAAAAGAAAATAAAGTAAATATAATGGGAAAAAAATGAGAAATAAATACAACAATACTAAATAGAATGCATAAAGATATAGAAGTTACAATCAAGAATATATTATAAATCTATTAAGTTTGGGAGAAAATGTAAATTTATTTTCTACATATTATAAAAAAGATATAATAAATATTATAATAGATATGGATATTATTAGAAACGACTTGGATTCCAGTATCAATCACAAAAACAGCTTCAGAAACAATTTAAAAAGAAAAATTTGTAACTGGACAGAAAATAACAATAAAAAAATAACTAAAATACCATTAAGGAAAAATTTAACTTTAAACAAAACAAGAAAAGGCACCCTAATATTATATTCATAAAATCTAATAAAACAAAACCAATAGCAATAATGGAAAAAGAGTTTTATTTCAATAATATTCGCAATTTAAATAAAAAAAATGTGATAATTATAGAAAACTAAGAAAGGGTCCATTAATAGAAAAATCCAAGAAAACTGAGCATTAGACACACAAATTGCAAAAATAAAAAAACATTGATTTAGAAACAAAGAATGAACTAATAAAAAAAAGGCCACTATCTCCTATAAAACTACACAAGCCAGAAATTAGTTTCAGACAATAGCAAATGGAATAGATAGCCCAATATACAAATTTTCAACAATTTTAAAATCCATGGATAATGTTAATCAAAATTAACCATTTGATCTGAAAAACACATTGGAAACAAAATCAAGGAAAAAAAAGTAAGTAACAATGAAGAATTAATTAGCTTTGACTGGAGTCCTTGTTTACCAATATGCAAATAAAATGCACAATTAAAATATTGGCGGATTATTGGAATGAAATTAAACCTTACACCAGACTAAAAAATAGAAACATAAACAGTGAAGCCATCAAATTATGTAATGAAAATATTTTTTTTTTAATTTGATAGCAACTAATATAAGCAAACTAATAGAATGCAAATGGAGTTTAGTCAGTAAATCTAACAGAAATATTTATAAATAAATTATTATCAGACATAATTTTTAGATGATTTTTACCCATTAAATATTATAAGAAAAACTTGGATTTATGGTATAAATATGGATAAAAATTTAAATTAAGTAATTGGAAATAAAAATATTATAACACCAAGCATAAATGTTGTAAATTATAGAAAATGTACATTATATTATTAATTTTCACAACAGTCCTTAAAGGACCTGGGCCTCAGAAACAAACTTTTGCCAGGCTTCCCTATTGGCAGCCATTCTTCTCCATCTTCTTATACCTATACGGCTAAGGTCGTCTTCGACGTCATCAATCCATCGCAGTCGGGGTCTCCCCCTTAGGCGCGCTCCTCCTGGGTGGCCGTAGATTAGTCTCTTTGGCAACCTCCCTTCCTCTAACCTCTGTACATGGTCTATTTGAGATGTTATCTTTTAATAATGACCACGATGTCTTCATTGTTGTAGAACTCAACGTTTTTCCTTATTCGCCACTGATCATTTATTCTCTAGAGACCGTATATTTTTCTCAGGACATTCCTTTCCCAGATTGTCAGTAACTTCTCGCTTTCCTTCGCCAAAACCCATGTTTCATTCCCGCAGGTAACCACTGGTCTTATAATTGTTTTATAAATTGTTACCTTCGCGTCCAATCACAGTTCCATTGATTTTAGTGTTTTTGTTAGTGCATAAAAACTACTGTAATTCTGGCTTTTATTTCGGCCTACATTTTGTTTTGGTCTTTCATTACCACTCCAAGGTATTTGAATTCTTTACCCTTTGGAAAATGATGCTGACAAATCTGTACTTATTCACATGATGCTATATTTTTCCTTAAGGATTTCATATACACATACTTTTTCTTTCGTTTATCCTCAGGCCTAGTGCCAAAAGCACAGAAATAGAGTAAAATAAGTTATTTAAATGTTATTAAATTATTTAATAAGTAGTTTACCTTTCGCGATCTTATTACAATTTAATAACAAGTTTATCTTTAATTATCAATTATTAGAATTGTTTGTAAATGGATAGAAAAGAATGAAAGAATAGGGAAAAATAAATGAAGGATAAGGTTTTTACTGTTTTTTAATAAGATTTAAAATATGTCTGTAAGTCAGAGAAATATAATTTTTGTCCATTTTATAATTAACCGGGTTCGGTTCAAGGTGTATGTAGACTGATTCTGAAATTAGTCTTTTTTAATGGTTGGGAATTAGCAAGGATAGATGATCAAAGTTAAAGAAATGATTAAGGGCCAAGGCCTGTTCTGATGGTTTAGAGACGGACTTGTTGCGGGAAGTGATGGATATTCTGTGTTAGGAAATGCGAGATTAGAGATGGTTTTTTGTTTCGCCAATATAAGAAGAATTAAACTTAGGAATAGAGAAAGGAATCCAGTAAATTATATTAGAGCGGTGTTTGAGAGGGATAGGATCTTTTAAGTTAGTAAAAAGGTAAGAAAATTTATTATGGGACTTAAGGCCAAGATGTAAGGTAGGAATCGTAGATTGTAAGAAGTTTTGAATGTTATCTGAGAGAATAGGGATATAAGTAAGGGATCTATAAAGGAAAAGGGTGGAAGTAAATTGTGAAGAATTATTGAAAGGAAGGGTTAAGGTAGTAGGGTTTTTATATGAGTCTAAAAGTTTCTTAAAGTTTAATGGGAAGATAGGAGGGCAGGTTAAGGGTGGTATGACGTTCGATGGTAACCCAGTTTTTTTGTACTGTATGGAGGGCTATGACTTGTCACAAGGAATATTAGTAAAAAAAGCTTTTAGCATCAAAGGAGGTTAGGATAAAGTTGTCAGAAATATGAAATGATAGTAATTGTTCTTGTAGATGAAAGGAATTGCTAATATCATAGGGATTATCATGGCTAAGTATTTGGAGGGAAGGAAGAAGGTATTTACTGAGGTTAGAGGGAGGAAAGCTTATTTTAGAAATAATGGGATGGAGAGGATTTCCAGTTTTATGGATTTCAGGTAGTCCATATAAGTGAGGAAGTAAGGAATTGTAGAATATGAGTTTGTAGTAAGTGGGGTGGTTAATTTTTTTAGTCACAAGGAAGTTGTGTAGGTGATGGTTGAATCTGGATATAAGAGAGCGGGTGGGATCACAAGTGGAAGGTGTAGAGGTGTTTTGGATGGAAAGGAGTTTGTACATTTTGTCAGTGTATTCAGTTTTGTCTATAACTACAGTTAAATTACCTTTATCAGCCTTGGTGACAATAAGGTGGTTGCTAGATATCAGGAAGGATCGGGTAAGAGATATATCTTTAACAAATAAGGAGGAAAGAAGAGAAGAACAGGATGGGGGATGTTGCAGGTGATTAGAAATCATGTTATTGATAGGGATGCAGGAAATTTTCTTATCCTCCTCAGAAACTCCAAAACTTCAACAATATATATATATATATATATATATATATATATATATATATATATATATATATATATATATATTATAATTCGGTGTTAAGATTTGGGATTAGGTCAGAATAATTAATTAAACTTGTTATTAAATAATTTAATAGCATTTAAATTACTTATTTTACTCTATTTCTTTGTTTTAATCTATCATTTTCCTCCAGTATTCAATTTCTACCTATCTAATTACATTTTAATTCTGTACAAAAAATATTTTCTATCCTATTCAATTTAATTATCTTCTTTACAATTTTTATTTTGTCACTTTATTTTCATTATCACCGTAGACAACATTTTAACCAGAAGAACCCGCTTAACTTAAAAGTTATTCTGTTTCTGCATACTTGTCCATCTCACAAATGAGGAGGAAAACCAGTATTTTACACTCTATTTTAGCACATAAAATAAGTATTAAAATTTTTAATTAGAGTGGAAAAAAATCGCGTTTATAACCTTTATCACCCAACCATATGATCTCTGTATTAAATGTCGATATACCTTTTGATTTAAGTTTATTAAGACCTTTCAGTAAAGTACCTCTTTCGGCTCTTCAATTTCAACCAAAGTTTATTATATTACTTATATTGATAAAAAAGTATAATATACCAAATTTGAGATGTTTTACATTATATTTTAATATAATTTTTGATGAAAGTTTATTGTGCCCTTCAAGTAAAGTACCACTTCCGGTTTTCCAATTTAGACCGAAATCTAGTATGTTATTTAAACCAATATATAAATTATAAATACTGAATTTGAGAAATTTTGCATTAATATAATATTAATATATTTTTTTATGGAAATCAATTATGACCTTAAGTAAAGTACCACTTCCGGTGATCATGTAGTGACCAAAAAAGGAGGTTCACAGCTAGATCATATAGCAATCCTAAATACAAAATTTTAGCTTTCCTCGGCTAATCGTTTTTGAGTTATACGACATACGCACTTACGAACGTACGTACAGCCATCACGACGAAACTGGGCAAAATGTATTCAGGGATGGTCAAAATGGATATTTCCGTTGAAATCTGAAAACCGAAATTTTTCTCGATTACAATACTTCCTTTACTTCGTACAACGAAGTAAAAATACCATTATAATCAAATGCTATTTTATTGCTTAAATTATGAAGCATGAAACTATGAGGCGAGTTTTCTACAGAAACGAGTGGTTTTAAGACTATTTAGCTTAAAATCAAAGTTGTAGATGGTTAAAAACTGAATTATTCTGTACCAATGGCCTTTCTATACGTCAAATGGTTGTCGAGATATTGATGAATTACTGGAAAGGCCTAGCGCAAGCTTCTCCCCTTCCTCATCCCACCAAACCTGCCCTCGGAAACTTTGGCAGCATGGATTTTCACATCCTCTAGGACCCCACAAACACGAATCAGAAGAGAAAATGCGGCACTCTATATTTGCATACTCAAGTCCTCTCAGCCAACACGCTAATTAGAGATGAAGGTGATATTCAAAATTATGACTCAATCATTGGTTTTGATACTTATTAAGGGAGATGTTGCGTACCGATAAAAAAGTAAGTTTGCGAAATAACATATAAATATACTCGTATATGTCATCATTTTTTGCTAATTAAATAATTGTAGGCACAGTGTATCAAAACACCAATGCTATAAGAAAGATTAAAAAAATATGATTATCGTGAATTATATGGCTTGATAAAAAAATAAAAAACAGTGGTATGTGAGACATGAGTCGGTATGGCAAGCAGACAGCGATGTTTTTAAACATTAAAGTATTATTTTTTTTGTTTTTCATTTTTAGTCACACGATACATACAACCCGTGTATATAGATAGTTTTTACTGGTAGGCTGTCATAGACGCACTTCCACAAGACTGCAATTACAATTCTTTGTTATTATAGTTTATCAAGTATGAGGCTACATGCCAAGAAAGTGTCTTCCAAAGTACAAGACTGAGTATGCTATTGAACTTTTACAATTCATTTTACTGATCCTGTAAATTTTTCAATTGGAACATAGAAATTTTTGCTTACTAATCTTATTTACGGTTCGTTCTATAGCATTGAAGAAATTTATAACAAGATAAATCTTCTGAAACATCCATCAAAATCTAACGAGGCTAGTTATATTTTGTAAAAAAAAAAAAATAGAATTATGCGTTTAAACAAAACTGTTTTGTCTACCAGGTGTGGTTGCTCTTTCATTTCTGGTATCCGGATATGGTATCGTAGTCAGTTCTAAGCTGGGTTGTGAAATGAGGGGATAACTCCGATAAACGAGGAGCCGTCAACGATTTATCTTAGCCTCCGAGATGGGGGTAGTGGATGAGGGAATGGCGACAACGGTACGTTAAGGAAGAAAATGATGACAATAATTCAACTTGAATATAATACCTCAGTTACAATTGATGAGATTATACCGGGTAAAAGCTTAAGCGAAAACATTTTTAAAATCGTTTTAAATGGCAACTCAAGGATTTATATTTCTTATATTTCTCTTGATTTACAAAAAGTTTTGATCCTTTTTGAATGCTCTATGTCATGAATCAAGATTGAAATAATTAGGGAACATGCAATAGCCAGGTCTAACTGTAGATCGGACTTAAAGTTTGCGAGTTTCATACATTATAAATTCTCATAAAAGATCCACATGTGACGTGGTGAAGAATGGATTCCCATTCCTCAATATAGTTATAATTATATAGTAATAATTATAACGTTTTTTTGAGATTAATATTATTTTTTTAAAGACTTAAGTATCAAAAACTCGAAAATTAGGTTTCGCTTTATTATTGGACGTAATCACCACCTATATGTAAAATCACTCTCTCATGATATGCCGAGAAAAAAAATGCAAATGGCCTAAAAATCCACCATTGATGGCATAAACACCAAATACCAACTGCTCTCAGTCGTAACTTTAACCTTTCCCAGACTTAAAATTATATAATAATTTTAAAGATTTTGCCACCTGATTGGTTTTAACTCCTTCTCTACACTGTTCTACTGTTATTTGAGGGAAAAACGTATCATGCGTTTCCTGTAAAGTTTACTAAATGGCGCTTACGCCTTTTTCAAAAAACGACATCGACAAATAGTATGGCAGTGATTCAAATATTTCTATTGACTATTCACCCTCCTTTTTGATTATACAAACTCGAACCTCTTATCCCAACCCAACGCTCTACCACACACCAAAGCTCAAACGATCCGCCGTTGGCCGTTTTTCCATGTTTCTGAACTCTCTCCTAATTTCAGTACATCTGTCTCGATATTCCTTCTTTGGAGTCTTTGCTTAGCATTTCTTGCATCTCTATCAGCTCAGTAGTGGACCTTTGCAGGCCATTAATTCTGCATAGGGATGTGAATATTAAAAAAAAATTACGAGATACATAAATCATATCGATAGTTTTTGAATATATCGAAATAGGAGTTTGATAAATCGAGAAAAAATATCGATATTTCGATATATCGGACCTCGATATTTTTAATGTTTTAAAGGGACACAAACATATCGATATTGCAGTGCTAATATAATTAAGATCCTATTTTTATAATATTTATATTTCTGGGACTTAATATAAATTATTGTTTTTATAATATCGATATTTCTGTGCTGATATAATTAAGATATTATTTTTATTAAGTTCATTAACAGCAGGATTTAAATAGTAGGAGACAAGTTATTTCATATCTTCCTCCTGATTCGTTTAGGTATTCTTTTAAATTTTATAAAAGAATTAACAATATTTTGAAGTATCGAAATTTCTCTGCCAATATCTTTATTATAAAATTAATATTACTCTGGCAATATAATTATGATATTGATTTTATTAAGCTCATTTACAGCAGGATATCTCTTAATCTCCATCAGATTCGTTTAGATTTTTTTTTTAATATGATAAAAGAATTTACGATATTTTGAAATATCGATATTTCTGTGACGATATAATTAAGATATTGTTTTTATTTAGTTCATTTCGAGAAGTATTTAAACATCGAGAAGCAGGGTATCTCCTAATCTTCTTCTAATTCATTTAGACTTTATTTTGTTTTAATTTTATAAATATATTAACTGAATATATGAATTTTTATGTTCATATTATCAATATATCGGTATTGTTAACCGATATCGCTATCAATATGAATATCGATATTATGCTATCGACCATCGATTGTTAAAACATAGCCACTATAGATAGCAACATGAACATATCACAAAACAAGTTTTTATGGTTCTTTGTTTGTCGAACCCACCGTACTTGTAGAATTTTTTATAATTATTTTTCTTAAAAATATCTGTTTTCAATACTCAAATTTTAATATCGATATTACGATATATCGAAAAAAATATATCGGATAAAAATATCGATATATTGATATTTTTTCAACATCCTATAATAGATTACATCATGAAGTGGCCGAACATATCATGAAATATTGGCATTTCATAATATGAACAACTACTACATTTAATCATCAATTTGTCGGTTTGCTCATCAACGTTTGGCCATATATTATATTAGTAATTTTTTTATTGTTCTTATAAGTACAAAATGAATTACTTTCCAACAAATTAATCATTGCTTAGGTGGTAATATAAAAATCGTATAATAATTTGAAATATTGTATTAAAAAAAAAGTTTTTTAAACTGGCACCCTATCACAAAAAATCTGAGATCTTAGGTAATCAGAAATCTTTGAAATATTAGCTAGACCGTTTATTTTTAATAATTAACATATTTTTAGCTTATGAGGTTGCCAGAAACTAGTGAAACCGAGGGCCGGATTAAGAAAAATAGTCTAGGCAATGGAAATCTCGGGCACCTCTCCTCTTTTCAATTTAATAAATTTTATTTTATGAACAGAAATAGAGACACAACGAAGTATTGCATTGAATTATGATCTAACTTGTTATAGATTTCATCATCCTGACCCTGCTCACTTCAATACACGTTTTATAATAATAAATCAAATTTAGTAGATAGGTAGGTAGCATTTAATTAACTTTTATGCCAATAGTAAATTTTAATACATCGGCACTAATGTATGTTTATTAAAGCAGAACTAATCATAGGCAATGATAATGATAGTAAAGTAATGCAATTTGCAAATATACAATACTCGCAAATGAAGAAAATCAACTAAGATTATAACAATGATTTATTTCTCGATTAACTTAACTTGATTAAAACATCATTGTTACTAGTCAGAATATCGCATTAAAAATATTCAAATATTAAATCATGTTTTCAAAACATTAACTTTCATGTAATTACGACATCACTTCACTATTCTACAAGTCTTTACTTCCTACGTATTTTCTCAAAGCTATTTTCGGCGCAAAATAAAAATAATATTTAAAAATAAGTTCTTAAAAATAAACTTGAATCCCCATGAAGTAGTTTGTAATGATTATCTTCTTAGGCAGAGCAGTTTTCATGACATTTGTCAAAATAAATTTATAAAATGGTGATTTCACGTTGTTTTTATTAGAAAAATAAATTGTTTTCTCAAAAACCTTTATTTCAGGAATTAGTTAACGTAGAGCTCTACTATGGCTCAAATTTAAGAAAATTTACTTTACTTTAAAAAAAGGTGCTCATAATGGTTTTCGCGCGGTAGGTAGTTTTTAAGATATCGAGCAATGAATGAAAAATGAGCTAAAATTTTAGACGTTTTCTTGAATAAAATGTAATTTCGATTATTAAAATAGTTCAATATATATTTAATATTCAAAATATTCAAAGGACACTTAATATACCTGTTGTATAATCTTGGTAAGAATTTAATTATTATCTAGGTGTGAAATAAGAAAAGAAAAAAATTAAAAAGAAAAGCGGAAACTTCTTGTGGGCAAACTTTTATTTCTTTATTTAAGAAACTCTAGAAAAAAAAAAAATCATACCTTAATGCACTGGACTAATAGTATTATTTCCTATACAGAAGGTAAAAAATTAAAGATCATCTACCATTTTTTATTTGCTATTTACTCCAAATTCAGTATACATTTACAGTCTTCTCTTTGGATTTGTATTTACATTTTGTCGTTGTATTTTCCTAAATTGTCACATATTTAACTTATTGGAAAATTCGTTGTTGAGGTTCTAATCAGGTAAATTATATAGTTAGAAATATTTTAATGTAATCGTAGTTAACTAAATAATATTACAATGAGTACTAAGTATTGCCCATTTAAAAAGTATCACATATATAACTTGATCTTCATTGTCTTCTCATTTTTTTCCCTTAATGGTGGTTTCTATATATATCCTACAATTTTATGATTTTTATCACATTTTTTTCATATTTTGATAACTATTTCCAAAATAATATCTTACTTCAATAAAAAATATCTAATGTGGACACCCCATGACTTCCTAATATGCTTATTAAACTATAAATCGGCGGCTCAAAAATTGACCCTGAATTTGGGTACTAGTTTACGAAGATAGCATTATCTCAAAAACGACACTCGGTCTCGCGACGTCCCTCGCGTAATATGTCATTACATATACAGACAAACACACACACAAACATAAGCTCTTGTTTCTGAAGGTCTTATTCCGCTATTATATCTCGTTTTCTGTCTATGTCACTAGATAAAGCATTCGAAATCGACGGTTTCAACATTTTAACCAGAAGAACTCGCTTAACTTAAAAGTTATTCTGTTTCTGCATACTTGTCCATCTCACAAATGAGGAGGAAAACCAGTATTTTACACTCTATTTTAGCACATAAAATAAGGATTAAAATTTTTAATTAGTGTGGAAAAAAACCGCGTTTATAACCTTTATCACCCAACCATATGATCTCTGTATTAAATGTCGATATACCTTTTGATTTAAGTTTATTAAGACCTTTCAGTAAAGTACCTCTTTCGGCTCTTCAATTTCAACCAAAGTATTACTCATATTGATATAAAAGTATAATATACCAAATTTGTGATGTCTTACATTATATTTTAATATAATTTTTGATGAAAGTCTAATATGACCTTCAAGTAAAGTACCACTTCCGGTTTGCCACTTTTAACGAATGTTCGTACAGGCATGTCAAACTTGTCAAAATGGATTCAGGGATGGTCAAAATGGATATTTCCGTTCAAATCTGAAAACTAAAAATTTTCACGATTACAATACTTCCTTTACTGCGTACAAGGAAGTAAAAAGTTACTCTCTTGATATTAAATTAACATATGAAGCACCGAATATTGTCTCTTTAGAATTCCAGCTACTTACAAAAACACAACTATATTATAGTTCGATCAGTCTACATGAGTAGCCTCTGAAGTCAATATCCTCTTTCCCTTTGGAAAGACTTATTCCATCTTTTCTTGGAAGCTGCTTTTTTCTTAAAAGGCTTTTCTTACAAGAGTGTGCCTTGTGTTTATTTTCTAAACCAGAAGCTCCTTGCAAGATACTTCTTATTTAGAAGTATTTACTTTGCCCCAGCTTTGATGTGTTTTCCCAAACGGAACAGTCCTCTCCTTTATCCTTTGCCGTGTTCCCCTCCTCCATTTCTTCTTCATTCAACGACTGGTTTCATGTTATCCTGCTGTGTTAAGATTCTCTTTCGTCTGATGTGGTTGGTCATGTTTTTCATTGAAGAAGAACAAAGAGCTTTTATTGAAACGGAATTACGTTATTCCTACTATGGGAGACATGGATGGCTAAAGTTGTTTTGTATTCCATGAATTTATTAACTATATCGTAAAATAATTTCATGGACAACTTTTGTTTCCTTTACAGTCACTTCTATATTAAACATCTTTATCTCTTCTTTCAGACTCAGAAAGTTATCTTAAAATCCGTCTCCAGAGAGCGATAGAGGGCCAAAATCCCGGGGACCCGGTCTTGCGAGGGTCCCACAGGAGTTGACTAAAAAATACTGTACTTTCAAAAATTTTGTTCAACAAATTTCAATTAGAAATAATATCACGTACTTTTATGTATCTTATTTATAATTTAATGGGGAAAGAAAGTGATGCTAATGGAGTCTTATGTTAGCAAGAGCATGGTATTTTTATTACAAATCTTATTTATTAGTGTCTTCCTTTCGCCCGTTTCTGTCATCTTTTTGTTCTCTCTTTTTATACCACACGTAAACAAATATGTATATATATATATATATATATATATATATATATATATATATATATATATATATATATATATATATATATATTATAAACAAATAAACAAATAAATATATATACTTTTCATTTGTCGCATGTGTTTTTGCAGAGGGATTGTCGCATGAACCTGTGCGGTTCATATTTATTTTTCCATAGCTTATGTCTGTATTATCGGTCAGAACTTATGAAAATATAATACATATATCAATAAGTAATAGTAATATGTGTTTTGAAAGAAAAAAATCAGTATTGTCTAAATTGAAATATAATTCTGTCATCATTGCTATTAAAGTTAGGTTGCAAGGCTCCCAATGTCTTCTAATTTATCACCTATTGAGGATAACATTCATGTAAGTCAGTTCCTTATCATCCATGAACTTGGTAGACATATTAGTCTCATAAACAATAGCAAGAAAAAATCAAACGTTAGTTCAAAACTGCAGTAAGTAAAATAATTCAAGCATTTCAATTATCATTCAATATCACCTGAATCAGTAGAGTCATATCTCATACAATGTTTTTCAAAACATTTACTGCAATTACTCAAACATAGGTAATTGCCACACATCCTGCTAGTGTGTTTTTCTTTTCTTCTCCACAGCGTTTTCTTTTTCCACCTGATGTTCCGTTCCCTTGTTCACTCTCACCACCAACTGTTGGATGATTTTCGAATCTTTATAACATCCTGTCTCGCAATCCTCTTGGAAGTGGTGTCTTGATGATACACGCCGTATTATTCAGAGTTTCACGAGCTCATTGGTTAATTTCTATAGAAATTGTCGACGAGTTTTTACTGTACGATTATTTCCTGCATAGGTAACTTGGACATTAATCCCAGCGACGTTGAAACGACAGAAAAAAAACCCACCATAGACCAACATCCTTTGCTCTAAGTCAATGTCTTCTTAGTTAGTATCACGGTTTTCATCAAAATACTCTTCATATCGGCCTTCAATCAGTAGATGGTGTAGTGCTGCCACGTCTCCATCATTCATCAGATTTAATATTTTTTTAATCGCTATGACTCTAAACTAAAAAATATCACATGAATTGTCGCAAGGACCTCAGAGGGGCAAAGCGTGTATATGGTAAAAGGTAGATCATTGAATAATATCATTAAAAAAATCATAACTACAGGTCAGGCACACAAAAATACATATTCACAAAAAGAAAAAAATAATAAAAAACTGAAATTTGAAATAATTGTACGGATTGTCGCATGGACATGTATGTTACATCAGTCTTTAACCATGGCACTGGTAAACATTATAGATTCCAAACTTGTACTCATTTTTGAGAGAGTGAAGCTAAGAGAAGAGCTGGAGGGGAGCATAAATAAAAAAACACAAAGGCTGTTAATTAACAGTTAATTGATTTCTAAATGTTTCAGATTTAAGTATATATATAAAATAAAACTAGAATTAACATTTGAACTTAGAATACAAGTAAAATTAATTAACTGAACTCTAAAGTACAGCCTTACTTCTTACTTCACCTGTATCATTTTATTTTTCTCTGCTTTTATAGCACGTTTAAATATATAATTTAGATGAAGTCTGTAAATTGTGATTATTATACATTCACACCAAAATTGAACTACGTTCTGAAGACGTAGTCTCTGATGCAGTTTACAGAAAAGCAAAATAAAAAACATAATGTGAAAGATGGTCTAGTTCTTATTCACCAATCCTTCTGAATGGCAGTTTAGTATTTTTTTTTTTTTTTTTTGTGAAAATAAATCAGCAAGAAATACATATAAATTATAAAGAGTAATTTTTAAAGTAAAATTTTAATTGTTTTATATAAAAACAATACATAACATTTAGGTTTTCTTTTGGTTAAATCAGTTGCGGTTAAACTTCTTAGGAGGGATCTTTTTCTTTTTTGCAACTATAACCGATGATACGTTTCCAATGATATATCTACTTTTCCTTGACTATGCCTATCGGTGCAGTTATGCTGTGCAGTGACTGCTGCTGCTAGCCAACGCCCGTCCTTGGCAGTTGAACCATTTGGCGACGCTCTGACCAATAAAGACGTGCTTCTTCAAACTCCGGACTCTCATTCCGTGGGGTGTGATCCAAGCCGCTATATTCAACCTGTCGCGCAACATCCAAACAGTCTGCCAGAGGACGGTTGAGCGTAGAAGAATATTAGAAAATCTGGAAAATCGTGGATGGGCACTAACGTTCCAATGGATACCCAACCATGTCAATATACATGGAAATGAGGAAACCGACAAAATAGCTAAGCTAGGAACTACTCTATCTCAACCAAGTTGCCCCATGTCTCTGCAAACATCCAAGACACTAATTAGTGCAGCAGTCAGCAGATGAAACGTACAGCGAATCTTCGAAGCGGCTGCAAGTAAAAATGGGATACTTTGGTCACTGAGGGTCCCATCAACACCAGCCTCCCACGAGCAATCAGCATAGCCGCCTTCCGTCTGAAAACTGGGCATGACTACCTCGCAGGCCACCTCCAACGTATCAAAGTTCTGACAATCTCCGAGTGTCCACTGTGTGGTTGCGGTACAATGGATGATGAACATCTGAAAGACTGCTTAGCCTTGGTGCAGTTATTGTCGCGACAAAAAAAAAAAAAATGCTTGCCCATAAATATATAGGTACAAAACTATCTATACTGATTGTGAGTTATGCTACCGTCAGGGCAGGTTTATGCGCTCCTGCTCAAGAGTTTTTGCCGCCTCCTCTTCATACCATCGGAGTCGGTCTGGCATTTCCTCTCAAGATAATAATCTCTAGATGACAATTTTAATTTTATCCAATAACATCACTTATGACTTTATAATACTTATTTTCTTAACTCATCACAAAAATTTTCTATGTTAATAAAAGAAATATATTTTTAGAGTCTATACCTGACCTAAAGGGTCTATACTAAACGGCCCTGGCTACCCTACTTCCAATAATAAAAATCAATACGTTACTCACATCCGCTCTTCAGATTTATTTATCTTAAAGAAACAGTTGCTTCAGTCAACAGCAAATATAGGTTCATTAATGTTACACCTGCCCTCTAATTGTTTATTTGTGCATTTGCATCTGCGTTGCATTGTTAGATTACTTCTGAGTTGACATTTTGTTTCCTTGAAAGTATTTGTGTAAACAAGAAAATATTTTTAACACAAAATACATTGTAGCAATAATTGGTGTAGTCAAGTGTCAAACCAGTGGTCCGTTAGAGGTTTCCTACAATGCTTAATGTCACTCAATTAAACTAGTTAGGATTATTGGTGAATATTTCTAACATGAATACACGTTCGGAAGATCTTTTTTTTTTTTAAATGTCGATGCTTACCACAATCATTAGAATTGGCTGTAATTATAAATTCTGCAATCCTGGAAGTGACAATGAAATTATTAATCGTATGATTGACAAACGATAAATATTAGCAATGTCCACGTAACCATCTGGTATTAGTTACAAATAATTATGTACAGAATTTTTTTTCACGAAAATAAAATGCTATACTATTAAATGCTATTGAACCTGCTATTTATTATCAGTTTCTTTACCAAAGTTTAATAAAAATGTCCTTATATTAGTGCAATATGACTTACTAAAGCACTTACATGAGACGTTGTTCTTATACTATGACATTTTTGTTGAGCTTTGGTACAGAAACTGATAATAGCATGTTCAATAGTATTTACTGGTATAGCATTTTATTTTCGTGAAAAAAGATTCTGTACATAATTATGTATAATTAAGCATCACTATTAACAAATATATTACGAAGACATATTCAGACTTATTTAGAATAATAACCAAGGTTTTTTTTTTCTAAATCATGATTTACTGCAGCCAATAAAAAATAAAAATTGTCAACCCGTGAATCAGATACCGTCATACTACTAAAAAAATAGGATGAAGGGCTTGAGGGAGAAAAAGCGATACCTCCATCTGTATTTATAGCGCATTGATATTTGAACAATAAGAGAATAAGGGGCGGCAACAAGACCATTTTGTAGTCTTTGATGCGTAAAGAGTTATTACCTCCTCCCTGTGATCAGCAAGATCATGGATAACCGATTTCTTTTCTAATTAAATAAGCCTCCGAACAAGCTTACAGTAGAACGTACGAACGTAGAATAGACAAAGGTATCTTATGTCACAACTCTTTGACATGCTCCCAACTTATAAAAGCGTCTAATGGCTGCGTTTGCTCCAGAAGCTACTTGTATGAAATACCAAGTAAATGCCCAATCAAATAACCTACCTCCGAAAACTTGTGAAAGCGCTAGCTTGGTAGTTTCTGTGTGACAGAAGCTTCCATAGAGAGTTTGACCTTGATACAGCTGTTTGCTAGTTTTTGACACGACAATTTGGCCACTGTGGTGGCCTCCAACATCTAAGCCTGAATAACGGTGCAACAACGAGGTAAGTAGATGATATGAGAGGAAGAATTTTAGGATAATTCAGGTCATCCTCCTCAAAGGAAAGACGGATGGAGAACACTCTACAAGTCTTTGTATTGAAGAAATGAGAATAGATCCGTCTGTGGGCCACCTGCCTAGGTACAGGTTTAGTTAAAGAATGTACAAGGCACCTTACTTAAAGCACCTGGGAATAGGGTGACCATAGGTTTGAATAGTCATATGCCCCTCTTCCACAGTCTTCGGAGTTATGCGTCTCTTCTTGTACCTATTCTCTCCAGTCGACGGCTTTGCTGCGCGTCACATGCACATAAGATAGCGTGTTTTATATACAGTCACCTCCTACAAGAAGATGCATCGAAGCATTGGTTTAACAGAAAAGGCACAGTAGGTCTGTAGAAAAATACTACGGCGAGGATAGCAGAAGACTTCAGGAAATGAATATAGTGAAATAGGGGGTCAGTGGAAATCCTGAAAATGTCTAAATAAGTTATTATTAAAAAAGTTATATTATGAGAATGGCTAAATAAGGAAATACTTATCCACTGCACGGTCACGTTTGAAAACGATATGGGTCTACCCTGACAAGTAGATCTCCTTAACAGGGCATGGGTACTTCTGCACTTATCTTCATGACTTTTAAAAATACATTAACTACTTATACTCCAAAATGAGATATCCAAAGCCCGTAATTATGATTTACGCCGCATTTCAGACACTGAGACAAATTCCTAAAAATAATCGGATATCAGAAGACCTCACAAAGAACGAATTTCCTCAGCAAGTCATAGAAGAATTATACGGCATCAAAATCAGAGTGCAAGGGTGGAAAACAGCTGTGATCCCTTGTCACATCAATCTATGGAGAAAAGAATCAGTTGCTTGGATGTTGCGGGATGTACAAGAAGTAGAAAAAGCTGATGATCACCCTGACGTCAAGAGCCAGAAATCATAAAAATCTAGGCCAGAAAGAAAGCATTCACATAAAAGGAAATATATTGAAAAATGAAACATGAAAACATCTTAGACTCATTAAAAGACCTGTTTAGATGAAAAATAGTTATAGGCATCTATTGATTTCGGTCAATATTTTTATATCTATGTCTATTTGAGATAGACTTATTTTTAACTACCTGCTAGGATGAGAATTTTAGTTGAATATTACATGCAATCAGTATTGGTTGATTCTATTGAAATCGTCAGCAACTAGTCAATATTTGTTCAAATGTTAAAAGTTTCAAATTAGCTGACGTTCGATGGTTAATCATCGTAGTGGATCCAACTGTGCCTGCTAATATTTTTGTTTGGCAAATGAGGTAATAGGTTTGTTAGTTGGGTAAATATTGAAGCGATTACATCTTGCCTCTTCAGCCTTGATTCAATTAGTAAATAGTCAACATTAAATAATTGACAACGGATCTGCTCTACTGTAATAGTTGGATTACCTATTGTAATTCAAATGAGAGAGCATATTGTTGGGGTTCGAGCAAAAGCTATCAAATCCAGTCCGTGAATTTTGTATGACTGTGATTTCTATCTGGTGGAAAAGCAACACACATGGATTAAATCAAATTTTCCATCTAATTAGAGCCAAATAAGGCATTGGATGGCTTAGTGAAGTTTGTAATAAATGATTTGCTAAGTGAAGAAATGAGCTGTGATTGTAAAATTTGAATTTTCGACTTGTAGTCTTAAGCTTGAACACCGAAGATATTTTTGGCGTAGTGCAAATTTGATATATTTACACTATTTTTACTGAAAAAAAAAAATAAAATTAGCAATTAAAGGCAACATTTTCAAATATAAGGGCAGTTAATTAAAAAAAAATCATCACAAACATTTTATTTATAGAAATACCGTACTAGGGTTAGAATATCTACACGCGATGTATCGATATATCGGAGTTGAAACACCAATATTTTCTATCGATATCTTAACATCCGATATATCGTTGATACCGATATTTTACTACGATATATCGATCAAACCATATGTTGAACTATATTATAGTAGAATTTCGGTAATTCATATCCCAGTAATTCGTATATTCCGATAATTCGTATAGATTTTCTGATCTCTTGAAAGTCTCCCTTTATTTCGTATAAAAACACTGCAATCCGGTCGTTCCGAATAATTCGTATTTATTTCCGTCTTTCAAGTAATCTAAACGCCTTATAATTCGAATTTCCAAATAAAAAATCTGGTTAACTCTTAATAATTTCAAGAGGAGAGGTGAGCGAGTTAGCCGCCAACATAGATTGATCTGAAAAATTAAGTTCGCTCATGACTAGCAAATCCGCGAATGCAAGGTGCTTTAGAAACAAAAACTTTACCGAATGCCTATTTGTGTGCAAACACAAAAACATGTATCATAAGTGAAATTTTCAACGAATGGGTACAGTTGGGGTCACCATTCTGGAGTTTTAGCAGTAAAGATTACAATAAACAATATTTAATTACCAAACAATAATTAGCAGATAACACTTACATACAGATAATGTTGATTAATCCGATGTAAAGAAAAATTGATGATTGATATAAATGATGATGGTACTGAGATGTATATCAAATAAATTACATACTTTTAGATGAATATTTTGAGTATGCACAATATAGTCGAAAGCGTTATAAGATAAATAAAATTTTTAGAAGTTTGAAGATTTTACTATTGAAAAACTTCCGGAAGACTATAATATATTAAATATGGCTAAAAGCCTTCAAAATAAAAATATGTTATAACATTTTTTTTTCTTTGAAGTATAATTCTTTTCTATCTTTTTTTATAATGATTCATGGCTAATACAAATATTGTTTTTTAAATAATCATCATATTATTTCATAACCTTCTTCACAGTTTAACATTAGACTTATTTGATGCACTTTCTTTGCTTTTTCATCCATTTCCATTCGATATATCGACATTTTTCTAGCGATTATCGGTGGATATCGATATTTGGTTTTATGATATATCAAAATATCGAATATCGATATTTTCCTTTCGATGTTCCAACCCTATACAGTGCCAGCCTTATGGGCCTCGGGACCCCGATCCAGCTTTCTGCTAGACGCCCTTACAACATTAAAAAAAAAAAAATCGATTTGTTTTATATGGATATACGTACCATATTATATACATATTTTAATATGAATAATAAAATAAAAATACAATAAGTTGTAACATTTTTTCGATAAAATTTTGGCGCCCCTCCCTTTGTACGGCGCTCCGATGCTGTGCATGGATTGCTTACAGGCCCTATATAGGAGTATAACATATTATTATAAAGAGATGGGATTTCCTCATAAAAATTAATTTGTATTTTTAAAAATCTGGTGCGTTGTGCGCATATCATAACATTCCCATGCCGCCCTATAATAATTATCTTTTTAATATAATTTTAAAGAGTTCACACTAGGACAATTACCAACAATATAGTGTTTGAGAAAATAAAAGAGAGAATAAAACGTTATTTAAAGGTTAGGCAAAATTAAGATAACGATGCATGATCGATTAACATATATTTTATATAATATATATAAATTTAAAGGGAGAAGTTGGTCGGGGGTGCGGTCAAAGAATTAGACTACTATAAACGAACTTATATATTTTGTGCCGACGTTTCGGCCTAAGTTTTAGGCCATCTTCAGGGCAGCGAGGCGTGTGGTCTTGTTGTCTTGTTGACTCTTGTTGTCAAGAGTTGGCGCTTGACCACACGCCTCGCTGCCCTGAAGATGACCTAAAACTTAGGCCGAAACGTCGGCACAAAATATATAAGTTCGTTTATAGTAGTCTAATTCTTTGACCGCACCCCCGATCAACTTCTCCCTTTAAATATAAATATACGGTCAACAATAACTCCCTCCATTATATAATATATATTTTAAGTTTGCCAAGTTGAAAATATACTTTAAAAGTTTCAGTTTTGTTTCCATTAAATAATATAAAAGTAGAAATTATTAATTTCTGCTTTTGTATTCTTATATTACAGTATTACAAAGCGTATTGTTGACAAGAGATTGGCGGATTGGTGGGAGGAGGTTCAATCGCATCCTTCTCATTTCGGATGCGCTCGGTTATCCATCTAGGGTCTCGTAGTCCTCATAAGATACGCATTATCTTTGCTAATTCCGGTCCGATTTCGATGATTCCTGTTTGTATTTTAGAGGATTTAAGCACCTTTCATATTATTTCATACCCGATTTACCATAAAATACTAACTTTTTTAAATATGCGCGAATAAAATTATCTTTTCGCTATAACTTTTTCTCCTGCATTTTCCGTTGGTACAGTAAAAGTTAAAGGGCTTTAAGGAGAAGAAATTAGACAACTTTCATCAAAATCGGTAGAGCCGTTTACGAGAAAATTGTAAAATCCATGATATAATTGCTACTTCCAGTTAGTCCGATGTGCTGTGGCACTTCTGGTTAGTCGATTTTGACGAAAAAGTTTCTGTAACATCACATGCGCCTAACTTAAATAGGTAATTTCAGTATCGTACAACTTTGCGTTTTTGAGCTAGGCTGTTCAAATACACACAGACACACTGGCACCTAGACTCACAGACACACAGGCAGACAAACTCACAGACACACAGGCACACAGACTCACAGACACACAGATCATTTTGCGAGACTTTGGGACCTTAAAACGTGTATTAAGCGCCAAAAATTTGAAATTGAGTTTGGAATTTAATATGGGACTTAAACAACCTCTATCGATTTCCGCTTACGATATATCTAATATATCGAAAAAAATTGGAAATGATCTAAAAATCGACTTTTGATGACGTAAGCACCAAATATTGGCGATTCCCAGCCGTCACTCCGGCTTTAACATGTGCTAAAAGTCTTAAAAATATATGGTAATCATAAAAGTTTTGTCATTTTAATAACCCTTATTGTTCACGATAAAGAATAGAGTTAAATATTTATATTATATATTTATAGTATATAATATCGTATATAGATATAGAAGACAGATTAAAACAGATAAAAAAAGTAGGATTTCATCTGAAAAACTGTAAAAAAAAATCAATAATTTGGTACTACCTAAAAGGAAATCAGTTTGTTGATGAGTTAAGGCAATTCCACACTAGACGGGAATGGAAAGACAAACAGTGCCCCCCTCCCACTGTCTGCTCCTCTCCTCGTAGTTTGGCCGTCCTTCGACAACTCAGATAAATTTCCTTTGTAAGCGACGCCATTTGAATTCCTTCAGCAAAAACGTCTAATCCCTCTAGTGTGACTTTTCAGTCAGTCCAGCCCCTGTCTATCTGTCGCTCCCTCTTCAAACAGACAACGAAACGTTGGTCTCTGCAGCCGGACACTCATAGAGTGTATGCACCGGGCGCGACAAATTGATTGAAAGCAGATGAAGCTTTGACATGATATAACTTATAATAGATATAAGTAATTATGATATAACTTATAATAGGCATAATTGTAATGGTAGCAATACCATATCTAAGCAGATTTCGTTATCAGATTTTAACGAAACTGGAATGAATGCGAATAAATAACGATAGAGAAGACCGCTGTATCTAACACTGCTTACAAGAAATCGGGTGAATTTCAATAAGTATCGGGTAGGAGTGTCATGCTTCACAGTGTATTACCTTCAGAGACGTATGGCAGTGTGGGGTAAGTGCGCACTATATTTTTGAAGTTAGATTTTTCATCTGTTTTTAAATATATCCCTTGGACGATCGTGTTTAAATATTTTATTCAGCCCATTCACTAAAATCACGTCAATTTTGATGAGAGTGATGATTTAATTCAATAGTGCTTTGTATGCACTTGTCAGGGTTTTAATGATTAAGTACTTACGAGGAATCTGCAAGACTTATTATTCAAACAGTAGCGGTTTTGAGGCAAGTACAAAATAGTTGATCAAATTATCAAAGTTAAAGCTTGCCTGAGATTCACATTTTGTAATCTTGATAGAGTAATGAAAGTGGGATGTGGAATACAATTGAATAAATGGATCGAAAAAAAGAATTTTTGTTTAAATGCGCTAGTCCGCAGTTGCCCTGGCGAAACATGTTATGAGGGATGAGCTTACACCACTTGATAAATTAACTAGCGCTTAAAAACAATCGAACTATCAATGACAAATGTAAATCACAAAGTATTTTTAGATCATCATCTGAAGGTTCCACTTACCACAAAATAAAAACAACAAAAAACAGACCTTCTGGTAGTTAAACACCGATACATCTATACATCAGAAGTTGGAAGATCTAATATTATCAACTGGTTGGAAGTAATGTCTTTACAGCTCGTTAAATTTCATCTTAGTGAATTCCCGTGACTGACATCTGATACTTCAGTCTTTATACTTCATGCTTCCAAAAGGGCACTCCCTACTAATTTAGGCGTAAGATTTATCTATTACGATTACGTACTTAACCCATACGTATTTCGCATCTGTTTGTAGATACAGCGGTCCCCTCTGCTGATAACTACGAAACTAGGAACTTGATGAACTTCATTGGCTTTCCAAACCCTTCTTTAACATCCATCGCAACCACAGAGAACGTATTTGTTGTGTAATCTGAGATGAGGTACCTGACTGCTTCATTGTGAAACAAAACAATTCAGAAATTCTCTCAGGCAATTCTGGATATAATCGTGCGCGCCCCAAGTTCCTAATGTGACGGCTAATATAAATAGCTGTCGGACCACCTGTAAGTCTGCCAAGTTAGCAGTTACACGCAATTAGTAGAGCCCGGATTCTCGTTATATTACACGTTTATTCTGCAGGCTTGAAATTCATTAAGAGCAATAAATTTACACGAATTAAGGCATCCTGATTTACATATGTAAATTTTATTTAGCATGAAATGGCATGTTTTTAACTTGTTTTTTAAAATGCATGTTTTATGCTATTACTGCATGAAATTGAATAATTACCCAGAATTAAAAAAAATATTTGTAAGTTGATTAAAAATGCAAGAATTAAAACAAAACTATAAAGAAAAGTTTGAAGTAATATGTGGCTTTTTATAACACACTTAATTAGGTATCATTTTCAGGGAAATTCTCAAAAGGTTTTCAAGTTCGTTTTACTCTCTTTAAATTCGTGGAATCATAGACCCGCATTTAGTCGTTATATGTTTTAGTTAATATTTGTAAATTTGTTTTAGTTGTAAATTTCAATAAATAAAATTTAAAAAAAACGTGGAAAGCAATTAATCCCCACCACTCCATTCTCTTCCTTTTATATTTTATATTTCTTCACCCAGTCTTTATAATTATGAGTGAAAACTTTTTCATCTTCACTTCTTAAAAAAAAAATAATCATGCCAAGAGTGGGATCAAGTTATTTTACCAAAATAAAAATTTGTACAATAAATTATCGTGAACTTCGATGAAAAGCCTGCACATCATGTGAGAAAGTAATTGGGTGTGATAGAAAACCTCAAATAGATGCTCTTTGTAACTAATGTAATGAACTCTACAGGATATTTTTTTTTTTTAACTTTATTTTTTAAATTCACACCTGTCTATGAGGCAACCAGTGAATGTGCTGGCTAAGAATATGTTAACGTGGCATGAAAGGCATGAGGAAGAGTAGTACCCAACGGCACCTCTTCCTGTCGTGATGTCTATTTTAAAACCATTAGCTATTTAACTTCATTATATTTATTTTTTATTATTATTTTTTTGTTTAATGAAATTAGCCGAACATGAGCGGATGACAACTTCAAAGTAATTCCAAGCCTGACCAAACATTACTTAATGAATGCAACTCAGCGTCAAAAGCCCTGGAATAATTCAACGAAGATTTATGTTACGCTATGATTATTCCAAAAATTCCTTTCAACAAAATAGAGTCACAACCTTTCAAAACGTATTTACAAAAATATATTAAATTGAAAATTCCCAACGAAAGCACTCTGGGAAAAAAATTACCTGTAAACGTGCTCTGGTGCCACAATATAATCATTAGGGTAATTAGTGCGGTCGAAAACAACGGTTCCAGAGTCATATATTCATTGGCCCAAAAAAAACAAAAAAAAAACGGCCCATCTTCATGTTTTGCTTTGAAACTCTTTCGCTTGAAACTTTGAAAGGTACAAATTTAAATTTGTTGTTATATGAAAAGAAAATTATACCTTCAACTACACACAAAGGTACACTGAAGGATTAGCGATAAGGGCCGGTTACAATTGAAGTTAGTTGAACTGTGATAATTCGTGAGAACACATCCCTCCATTTTTCTTCCTTTTTCATAAGTTTTTGCACTTTTATTGTTTTGTTTTTGTTCTATTTTTATGGCTTACCATTTTCTAACATCAAATCATGGTCATCGATTCGGAAATAGTGGCAAGAATTTTGAATGTAGTCGAAGACGATAGAAGCGAAAGTTACGCGGTAAGGTGTTGGGTAAACCCAAAACAACTGTACGAAGAGCCATCCAAAGGTACAGAGAGACTGGGCTGCACGCGAGGAGGCCAGTTTCTTGACGGCCTAAACCAACAAACTGCTGAAGACCGTTTTGTTGTAATCCTCTTTGTAAATCTCTTTGTTTTATGGAATTGGCCTTGTGCAAAGGTGCGACCATCCCTCTCAGAAAATATCTGGATCCGCCACTGCTTGGAGGGGAATTCGCAGGATTTGAGCGTGAGAATAGCACATTGATGACGGTTCTTGAGGGTCTGGATTACAACAAAACGGTCTTCGGTAGTTTGTTGCTCTAGGCCGTCAAGAAACTGACCTCCTCGCGAGCCCAGTCTCTCTGTACATTTGGATGGCCCTTCGTACAGTTGTTGTGGGTTTACCCAACACCTTATCGCGTAACTTTCGTTTCTTTCGTCTTCGACAGCATTCAAAATTCTTGCCACTATTTCCGAATCGATGACCATGATTTGATGTTAGAAAATGTTAAGCCATGAAAATAGAACAAAAACAAAGCAATAAAAGTGCAAATACTTATGAAAAAGGAAGAAAAATGGAGGGATGTGTTCTCACGAATTATCACAGTTTAACTAACTTCAATTGTAACTAGCCCTTATCGCTGATTCTTTAGAGGACTTTTGGGCATATTTGAAGGTATATTATTCTTTTCATGTAATGACAACAAATTTTACCTTAGAATACTAATTATGCCCATTATGGAGTTTTAAAACAGAAAAATCAATATGGACCAGATTTTTTGTGGACCAGTGCTCTGTCTCTGTTTTTGACAAAATCATCGTTTTGACCGTAGTGCTCGACCACAGCAGTTACTCAATTTATTATGTTGTCGTACTCTTCAGGCGTATAATTTGATGCTCCTTAATTTACTTTACTATAACATTTTCGATAGAATGTACTGTTTAGGAATTATGGTTGAAAAACAAAAAAAATCATAAATTTTCGAGATTTTTTGGCCACCATTATGAATCCTGCCCTCTCCTAATTGTGACAAACCAAGTTTTTTAGCATCTGAGGTGTCTGTTATTTTATGCGTGCTTGAAATAAATCATATCTAATGCGAAACCACTGAAATGTTCAACTTTTTGAATTTTTTGGAGATTTTTACCACCCTGCACTTCAGCACTAATTCCGAATATTTAAACATGTTTTATAAAAACTTGCTGAAAATTTTAAGTTCTTTAAAATTGGTAATGACAAATTTTTAACTTTAATGTAATAGAAGCGAGTTATTTTGGAAAAACTGAAAACAAGTTTCTTCTTCGCTGTTTTTCATGATGGAGAAAAACGCACGAGGAGGAGGTCGAAAGCTTGATTTTTTTATATGTGAGGGCAATGCGTAACACATACCTACAATTTAAAATTACTCCGTTTTTTACGAATCAAATTGGGCTAAAATGCGATTGCCGGAGATCGAGAGACTGCCAATTTGGAGAGGTATACTTGACCGAATATAAAAATGTTTGTTCTCAATGGAGGCATTATCATTATGAGGGGCTGGCAACCCTTCCTCACCGTGACCCATGTGGATCTTTTGTGAGTACCCCTCTGACTAGAAATCCCAAAGGAATCGAAGCACATTAATTCCTTAGGGTTAATTCTTGTAATGTCTTCAGGTTTAATTATTGCCTGTTGGAGCCTTTGGAAGACAAGAGCTTCACATTCACAAAGAATGTGTTCTGCTTTTTCTTCTTCCTCAAGACACAGAATATATTTGGAATCTTCCACTATCTTCATCTTTTTGAGATGACATTTTAACGGGGAATGGACCGAGAGATGACTCGCTATCGTCCTTTCAATTGAGGTAGAATATGTCGCTGAGAACTTTTATTTTATGCGTTTTTCTCTAAGGGAACTCATTTCCAAGCTGCAGACTGATATATATCATTCTGATTTTATTTTATTTGATTATGAAAGGCAATCCACGACTCAAGTGATGTTTTCCTACGCACAATTATGTCTATTTTCGACAAAATCGTCGTTTTTTACGGTGCTTTTCGACCACACCAGCTGTCCAAATTATTATGTTGTGGTATTCATTAGACGCAAAATTTAATGTTCATTAATTTAACATTTTTAGCTTTTTCGATAGAATGCACCTTTTAGGAATTATAAGTGAAAAACAAAAATAATACTAAAATCTCATTTTTTCAGGTAGCATGATTCGACTGGCAGGCTCTTATTTTTTATTGCCAATACTACTAAGGATTCAAACAAATATTGTCAAAGGTTTCTCAGATAATGTCAATTTTTTTGCATGGGCTCTTTGATCTATAAACAGAGTGGTGGAAAAGGTGTGCTGTATACATTCAATATAAACGAAATTATGTTGTAAACTTTTTTATATGTTTTATATTTCTGGTATTAAAAAATACCAATTATATACTTTTATAATTGATTTAGGTAATATATTGTATATTTCTAGTATTTTTTTTTTAAATAACAATTTATATGTTTTTTTAATTAATTTTATATTTCCCATTGTCTAATAATGTTTTAAAATAAAACATAAAAATTATCTACTTTTGTAATTATTACCTCAGTATTTTAATTATTAATTATTAATTTTGAGGTAAACAAAAACTTTGTATTTTCAGTAAAAATGATTCTCCTATACAAATTATAAAAATAAATTCCTTCGAATTTTTTATTTTTCCACCCTGCCTAATTTTATGATGAAAAGTGAATAGAAGTGAATGGCAAGAATTTATTTTATCTTTCAAATTTTTGCGTTTTAATGGTAATTTTATAAACTTTTTACTGCACGAAATTCGAGCTCTAGTAATAAGAAATCCGTAAGGTAGTCTTCTTCTAAATTATTAATTTTAAGGAAAACCAAGCTATACAAATATAAATGTATAGATTTTAGACTTACTGCCCGAAACTTTAATGATGTAAATGATGCTAAATTTATGTAAAAGTTAATAACTAATAAACCAACTGAATGGATTTTTTTTTTTGCCCAATAATCAATAACTCTTATTCTTATCTATGGGTGTGCCTTCTTAAAAGTTAGAGTATCATTTGCAATCAGGTATCCAAATAATTAAAACTTTTGTCATAAATACTGACCTTTTAGAAAATCACTTTATTTATTAACATTTAGGATGACAGCCAATCCAGATGTCAACACTATTTATGCACTATGTAAAAACGTTTATATACATTTATATAAAACGAAAGTGTTTTAGCTATTCATTATTAAATTACTACCTACAATCTTTTATTAAAATACTTTTATTGGAACTTTCACTAAAATGTGGCATAGATGCAATGTAGGATTTACAATTATTTTGTCCTCAGTAATCATAACTGTAACGATAACACATGTAAACGAAATATATTTTCAATGAAAAAGTTTATTTCTTAATATAGAAGAACTGTATGATTTTGTGTTGTCTTTGATTGGTTCCTCGGCGAGATGTTTTCGAAATATCTGATGTGGACAACACATGACTTCGTTGTACGTCTATTGAACTATAAATCGGTGGCTCAAAAAGTGATCCTGAATTTGGTTACTAGTTTCCGAAGATTGCAGTATCTCAAAAACGACACTCGGAATCGCGACATCCATCTATTGACACATACACATACTCTTGTTTCTGGAGGTCTCATTCCGTTATTATATATCGTTTTCTTTCAGTAGGTAACTAGTTTCCAAGAGTTTTATTTCTTAGTGTTCCGTGACAACATTAGAACTGTCATTGTCACTAGATATAGCATTGGAAATCCACAGTTTCGACATTTTAAGCAGAAGAACCCGCTTAAGTTATATCTTATTCTCCTGCTGTAGCCTTGTTCATCTCACTAATGGGAGGAAAACCAGTATTTTACACTAAATTTTAACACTTAAAACAAGTAATAAAAGTGTTTAATTTGAGTGCTAAAAAAAATCGCGTATGTAATCTCTATTACCAAATCGTATTGTCTCTGTATTTAATTTTAATATAATTTTTCATGCAAGTTTGTTATGACCTTCAAGTAAAGTACTCTTTTGGGCTCACCAATTTTAAACAAAATCTAGTGTTTGAAATTGTAAATACAAAAGTGTTTGGAAAATTCAAATTAAAAAAAATTTATTTGTTTTTTGAGAACGCTTAATAAATGAAAACTTGTTGGATTTTTTTTTTCAAAATAAGACCGCATGATGAGCCAAAAACAAGTTGATGCTTTAAAAATTATTTTCCAGCTCAAGAGCTTAGCTTAATTTTAAAAATTGTTGATTTGATAGGATTTCAAAATCCTAAAATGGGCTTAAAAACATTCGTTTATTTATAACTACCAAATAAATCATTTAGATAATGAAGCATTTCTTTCCATCGGACGCTGCTGTTTAAAAGATTGCCGATTAATATATTAAAATAATTATCTTAAAAAAAAAGAAGTAAAAGTTACGTTTCTAAAACATTGATATCTGTTTAGCATCCCTAATCGTGAGAGCAGTAGACTCAGATTTATCTTTTTTTTTTGTTTTGTCTGCTCTATTCTATGCTTCGTTTTATGCTGCAAGTGCTACATCGTTCTCGTTTTTTAGTTTCATTTTGATATCAAAATGTTTTTTGTCAATATTGGGTAAGAGGACTGTTGTCTTAAAGTAAATAATATATAGAGATGTAATTTTTTTACTAATGTAGCGTTTGTTAACATTTGTTTTATGTTTTTTAATTGAAAATTTTGTTGTTGAGTTTTTTATTAAGCTAAACATTAATTATTGTTACAAAATATTTAGCAAATCGAAAAGAGGGTCTCCAATTGATGTGGGCCAAGAGGTGGGGATGAATAATTGAAGAGGATTGGTGGGGATGAGATCAATATCTGGTTGCCATGGAAACTGCCTCCGTAGACTGCTCGGTGCCCGATCTTTACAAGGCCATCCGCCCTTTTAACTTGCCCTTTTATTATGTTTTTTTATTCCCTTGATATTGTCCTTGTTAATTATTTCTTGTGTTAAATTACTATGAACGAGAATTATTGTTGGCCGTAGAATTTTATGGAAACCTGAGGAAGATATTTCATGGCGTATTCCCCGAACTTACACGGTGGAAAAATTAGTCCATTCCAGTCATGAAAATCTGATTACCATTATATATTCATAGATATTGAAAAAACGAAACCAGAACATCAAATTGATCATTAAAATTCTTGTTATTCATTATGGTTTTGCAACAAAAATAAATAAATGTTATTTCTCAACTTACGTGACCTTTTTTTTTTTTTTAATACATACATCTGTACGTAAAAGATAAACTGTCATAAGAAACATCTTCAAAGTGTCAAAAAAGGGCAAAAAGAAGCATCAGATCCGACTTTATTAGAGAGTTGTACTTTTTATTATTCTTTTAGCTTATTTAATTTTCTTTACCCCAAAAAATATGGTCAGAATAATTTAAACTAGATAATAAATTCAAAATCAGCAATTAGCAATCAGTTATATCTATAAATTGCTAACCTTGTTGGGATCGCTGCTTACACAGTTCTAATTAGGAGCGAAAGCGGCCTTGTTGGAGCTGTGAAATTTTTACGAAGGATCCTCGGTTGCAGTTATATTTATAACTAGAGCCCGGATTTCGTGCAGTAAAAGAATTGTAAAAAAAAAAATAAAATAAAAATGCAAAAATGTGCAGCGAAAAATAAAATTCTGCCATTTACATCATTTATGCTTTAAAAATATATACATATTTTGTTTTATTTCATAAATGACTATTTTACTTAATAAATTAGGCAGGTTGGAGAATTGTTATGTAATATGTGAAAACCTCACGAGCTGTTATAAGGGTATTTTTTGCTACTTTTCGCACGATCATACGTGATTTACGCATTATGTCAACGCATTTTCTGCCTAAGTGTTTTTATTGCCAACTGATGAATTCCGATATTTGTTTTTAATTAGGTTGTTCGGATTTTTAATTCTCTTCATACGATTTTTAATTATTTTCACTCGTAAAAATTTATGCCGGATGTTGTTTTTTATTATATCCCCTAATTAATTTATTTTCAATAAATTATTGAATATATTTTTGTTTGAAAAACTGTGTGTATGCACACATAGACTGAGTGTAGCACATTAGAACACAAAAGGAAGTGAATTGATTATTAAGGATTAACTGGCTTTTCACGAATATAAAAAGTGCAAATTAAACTTCAATTTTCATTTTCAGTTCCAGAAAATTGAATTATATTTAATGTGTTATAAACAGTAACGTATTACTCCGTGAATCTGTCCCACGCAATTTTGGTTCAATGTTTATATTTTCAAGCAATTTACAAATATTTTTTCTAGTTAGGTTAAATGTGCAATTTAATGCAGTAAAAACATAAAACATGCAATTTACTCAAAATTGTTTAAAATGTGCTAACTTACATACGTTAATCCGGATGCCTTAATTCGTGTTAATAACTTTTTGTTTCCTTTACAAGGCATTTATCATCATGGCCTTTCCATGATAATCATGGGTCTAAGTTGATTCCGAGGTAGTTGGGTTTGTCTTCCTTCGTAATCAATTTTGCACCCAGCTTTAGATCTATGGATAAACAACAAATTTATTACAAAAATTTAAACTACCTACTTGAAATTAGCACTTAATATCACTTTACTTTTATAGGCGTTCCTACTAGGGTTGTCTTTTCACGTCAGGGCTGAGCTCCAGAGATCACGGTCAAGACAATCTTTCTCCCGAAGACCCCTCTCCTCTTCCACTCCGCATATCCATCTACTTCTGGGTCTTACTTCCCTCCGTCTTCCCGGCGGCTGCCAATCAATAACTCGGTTCGGCCATCTCTCGGCAGACATTCGCCTGACATGGCCATACTATCTTAATCTTCGCGGTCCAATCCGCTGATAAACGGACCCGAGGACCTCCATCCTGTCCCGGACGACTTCATTTCTAATTCTGTCCATTCTTGTCACACGCAGACGTCTTCTCCAAAAATCCATCTCCACTGCTTGAACCTTTGAATAGAGCTGTTTGGACATCGTCCACGTTTCAGCTGCGTATGTCAGGATGGGTTCTACGATGGCCTGGTAGATTCTTCTCTTGTTCTCGTTTTTATGGTGTCGTTCCACAAAACCGGATGGAGAATGCGTACTGCTTTCCGAGCCTGTTCCACCTTTCTCCGCACGTCAGTTTCTGAGGATCCAGAGGAGTCAAGATAAGATCCCAGGTATTTAAAAATATCCACCTTTGCACTTGTCTCAGTATCGATGAGCAGATCACCGTCGTTCTCTGCGCATACGGCCATATATTCAGTTTTTTTTTGGGGCTATTTTTTTTTCAATGTAGAACTCAGAATATTTCTGACATTGTATTTTCGTTCTATTATGATAATACATTGTTTATTGTGATTAAATATACCATTAACAATTTTTTTGTAATAGTTAAGTCAGTAATTAGAAGAACAATTATATGCAATCGACATCTTTAAAATTTATCATACAATACAACTCTACATAGGAAGAAATAAGTGCATGATTAAAGGGAAGTCACTATGATCATGAATTACGTCTAAATACTTTATAAAGAGGAATGGAATCATGATTTTATAAAAATTGTAGAATGCACGGATAAGATACCAATACTTCGTTAATTTTTCTGTCAATTCTTTGTTTTGGGTAAAGTATAATAAAAACTTTAATGGAACCATTTTTAATTAATTTCAGGAAATCTCTGAAAAAAATTATGAATCTTATGAAAAAGTTCTGACTTTTCAGAAATTATCCTTGCCTTGCCACTTCGGAACCTTACCGACCGCATTGTATATATATATATATATATATATATATATATATATATATATATATATATATATATATATATATATATATGTCCTCTAGCACATTCATTTCTTTCTAATCCTAGCTTTCTCTTCATCACATTGGCATTCAGACATCTAAGGAAGATAAACATTTTATTCTAAACATTACGAAAAAACGCTGCAAATTATTACACAACGATTTATAATTTCCACTTAGTAATATTTTATAAATATCTTTTCTGTACAAGTTAAAGAAATTAAGCAGTAGGCACCAAAGAGAAAGAAATTTAAGATGATCGGCGTGAGAGTTCTGAACTGGGAATGTTAAGAAAAAGCTGTGTCAATGCAAGTAGGCTGTGATGGTTAGGACATGCTATCAGAGGGTAAAATGATACAGAAGAAATATTGGATTTGCACTTTAGTAGGAAAAAAAAAAAAAGGAAAAACTAAGGAAGCTAAAGGAAGTGCAGAAATAATCCAAGGAAGGATAAAGCAGAGAGATACGAAAAAGTCAGAAGCCCAATAGAAAATTCAGAAAGCCAGGGGCCACGATGACCAACCGCACCGGAGATTTAGTCTACGAAGTTCATTACTCTATATTTCAGCTAATACTGGTCCGATTTAATTGATTTTTTTATACCTTTTGCAGGGAATTCCATCAGCTATGCGGACGGTTTTTTTCCCTTAATCGATTCCAAAGGTCTATTATTGAAAATAAGAGCAGCGGACGTCGTACGGTGGACGGCGGACGGATGGATTTTTTTTTTATTCGATATTTGGATTCAACGTATCTTGAAAGGTTAAACCTCAAATTTTGAGGGAGGGTTACAAACATTTTTTCCTTGGTCTATTCCAAAGATCTATTTTTGAAAATAATAAACCAAAATGGAATCAGAACCATCTCTAGAAAACAGAAATCCTAATAAACGATCCCTTTATCATAGAAGTCTACAATAGCAACGGAAAAGCGAAATGCGCATGCGCGATCGGAAATCCGATAGCGAATTCGGAAATATCGCCCTTGAATACCTATATCGAAGAATTTTGAAATAATCTAAGAAAGGATAAAGCAGAAAGATGCGAGAAAGTCAGGAGCCCAATTGATAAGAGAATTTTGAGGGGGAGTTACAAACATTTTTTCCTTGATCGATTCCAAAGGTCTATTGTTGAAAATAATAAACAAAAAGCATTTAGATATAGATATAGATTTTTATTTTTATTTCGTTTTTTTTTATTATATTCCCTTGTTATGCTGATTCCAAAACACCTTACATTTCCCTTCTATCTTTATAAATGGCCGATTTATGGGCTTATGAGATCTATAATCGGCCGCCATTTTGAAACAAACAGACGGATCGTAATGTCGAGTTCCGACGATCATCTTGGGGTGACTTTATACGGATTTTTTTAATTCTATATTTGGATTCTATGTATCTTGAAACGTACAACCTCAAATTTTGAGGGGAGTTACAAAAAATTTTCCCAAGATCGATTCCAAAGGTCTATTACTTAAAATAACAAACAAAATGCATTTATGGATATAGATTTTTATTTATAGAGATATAAACCCATAACTCAAGTGTGCGGATTAAATTTAGAAAATCGATGTCTTTCACATGTTGCATGCTCGCGAGTCGGACAACCAAGACTTCGCTGAAGAAGAGAAAATCAAAATATTGTCTACCCTGAAGCACTTAAATAATAAAGTAAAAAAAAAAAGAATATCATTAAAACCTCTACTTTATATATTGTTCTGTTTCAATGAATCTATTTATTATCGATAAGAAAATAAATATCATTCTTTTTTCTATTCATATCAATTTCCTTTTCATTCTGTTGCTTTATCATTATTTCTTAATTTCTTCTGTGGTAGCAACGCGCCGGTACCAGCTAGGGTTGGAATATCGAAAGAAAAATATCGATATTAGGTATATCGATATATCGCAAAACCAAATATCGATATCCACCGATAATCGGTAGAAAAATATCGATATATCGATATATCGAAAGGAAATGAATGAGAAAGCAAAGAAGCCGTGCATTAAATGAGTATAACGTTATGAACTTTATGAGAAGGTTATGAAACAATATAAATATTATTTATAGAACAATATTTTTTATTATTCATGAATCATTATAAAAAAAGATAGAAAAGAATAATATTTTGGTAAAAAAAATAAGTATTATAATACATTTTTATCTTGAAGGCTTTTTGCCATATTTCATATATTATATAATTCTACAAATTTTTCTAAAATTAATTGTATTTTATAAAGTTTCCATGCATGCATTGAGCATTCTCAAAACATTTATCTAAAAACATGTAATTCATCTGATATATATTTCAGTACAATCACCATTTATATTATTACCTGTTTGTCTTTACATAGGATTAATTAATAGTATATGTGTTTCAATCTTATCTACTAATTATTGTTTGGCAACTAAATATTGTTTATTCTCATATTTTCTCCATTATATTTATAAATTAACATGTGCTATATTTTAGCCAATGATTATATGCAACAATTTATTTACATTTATAGTATTGTCTATTTTATTTCAATTTGGAGGATGATTGATCCAGATTATTTTTTGTTTTGGCAATCTTAAACTCTTAAGTTTATTTGAAGGATAAGGAGGAAAAACCTGGACCCTATTTCATAATAAAGTACAATTGCGAGTAGACCTATGATTTACTATGCACATGACACACTGTGAAATGTTGAAACAAAATAAAATTTAAAACTAGTTGTTATCATCTACCTAATGTGCCTCGATTCCTATTCTGGAATATTCTGACCTGTGTCTTCACTATCTAGCAATACTTATGGTAGTGTTCTCTTTCCTTTTTGTAATTCTTCTAGATCTTATTTTTATTTTAAATTTACTATTTTCATTACAATTATTAGTTTTTTCATTATATATCTATTTTATTTATCATGTCTATGTAATGATTTTCAATTTCATATCGATTTTGAAATTGAGCACTTCTTTATTACTATTAGGATATTTGGAATTTGTCTTATGCTGCTTTAATCTTGTTTTCAAATTTTGGGACATTTCCCCTCTATAATACTTTTCATTGTATTATTTCCATTTTATTTTGTAAATTACATTCTGTCTATTTATTGATTCAGTTCAATTATCTATTCAAAATAATTATCTATTCACATAAACATTTTGCTTGGATATGTTGATTAATCAAAATTCAAAAATATTTTACACGTATTTTTAATTTTAAAAAATCGATCCAAATTATAACCATTCTTGTTGCGTGACATTTTGGTAATTTTTTTTGATATTTCATTATTCACCAAATATTTTTCAAATATACAAAGTTCGATTATGCAATCAACAACAATTTCCAAAACTATTGAATCAGGATATGACATTGTGTAACAAAAAAAAAATGTTTTATGCACATTTAATCGTATAACAAATATTTATAGGACTACTTTCTCTGTTCGTTTAGGAAACTGTTTTCAAATTGTAGTTACAAATTAATGTGCATTCTTGATTTGAATTTATAAATGAATAATTTTGTAAATAAGAAATAAACATACTAAACACAATTAGTAATTGATTCCTGCTTGAAATAATTAGTTATGGTCCAACTTATGAAAATAATTATGAAACGATGTATGAAAATTCCCTGAAAAGGCAAACCTTAAAGGCGATTGGCGCCAAGCATAACGAAATTATACCTAGCGCAGTTCATATGCCAAGCGATGTTCAGAATAATAGCAATTGAATAAATAAATAGACAGTTGATTCTTACTAATAGTAAGATTTTGTTTTATTTCCTTCTGATTTAGAAGTAGATGGTGTTGCAGAAACACCTGACCCTGATGAAGACGGAAAAATTTGTGCATGGAAAGCATTGAGGTGTGACCGTCGGTTTGATGTGTTTCCCGAAGTCCTAAATATTTTGTGACAATATTTACACTCCGCACATTTACTGTCTCTCGATTTAAAATGTTTCCATACTTTGGCGGCGACATTTTAGTTTCTATTTTCACTTGTATCACCACACTAACTACAACAACAACAATGAACAACAAGCAACTGACCGTTAGTGACGCCAATGAGTTTTAACAGTAAGGAAGTTACAACAGCTCAGAGACAGAGTCTTAGATTGATTAAATAACTAAGCTGTAATGTTAAGTACAGCTCACGGATAAAATTAAAAATATGATAAAGAATAAAGGAAATTTAAATAAAATAATAAAATTTAAAATATCAATATCACCGATATATCGGTGCAAAATATCAATATCTCGATATATCGGGTGTTAGGATATCGATATAATATATCGGTTTTTCAAATCCGATATATCGATATATCGCGTTCCGATATTCCAACCCTAGTACCAGCTAGTATTCTGATAAAATTTACATTTCGTATCAAATGAAAGAGTTATATGTTTCGTATGGTAGAATGCAAATAAAAAGAAAACATCATCGTCATAGAAGTATTCCACGTTGCTACAAAAACATTAGCTATGAGAGAACAATAAAGTGTGATATTCATTTTATTCTAGGCTGATTTGTGTTCTGGGGGTTTGACCAATCAGAGTTTCGATAGAAATTTAACAAATAGTACCACCATCTAGAAATGGACCGATGCTCACCAGTCATTAATTTAAAAGGGATTGTAAAATTTCAAATTCACTCTTGATGATTGTGCAACTCTTGTTATATTTGGTGTTAGTAAATTGTATATCACTATCCTTATAATGTGTTTAGTGTTATTATATTTTAAATTAGAATATGTATAAATAATAATGTGTTGGATCATTGGTGAATGATATCATGTAGTAACGATGATCATTAATGTAGTAATAATTATTTGTAATAATAATTATATCAATGATCACCCCAATCACCATTTCACTCAAAACCTCAGCGATTTTTAAGTTTCGTGACGTCATAATTTCTGCAATAGTAAGGTGTTGCTAGAATATTTTTCATTATATTGAACAGATTTTTTACCAAGTTAAGCACCCAAGAAAAATTCCGGATAAAACTGTTTATTTCAATCAGGTTAAAACATAGGAAAACAATTTTATGTTATTAAAAATCGTAATGTTTCTCAGGTTATGGACTTAAAAATTATTATTTTTGGGAGATAGATTTATTCTACAAGAATTAAAGCATATTTAGAAAATGTTAAAGAAAAAAAATCGAAATATATATAAAAAAGACCATTTTCAAAAGAAGAGATAAAAGTAAATTTTTTAAAAATTATACAAAAAAATTGTTATGCTTAATTTCGTAACATTAAATATCTCTTTTATTATTATTATTTTTTGTAGTTGTGGTATATTTAATTAAGCTGGTTGTAGATATGTTTGTTATATTACTTGAGATCAGCTATCCTAACAATCCTTGTAGATTGATTGCTAGTTAGTTTTCAATATACTTATGAATAACCATTAAGTATACACAGGTGGTCTTGAACATTCGTCTCCTAATTAGGACAACTGTATAACTGCTATATAAACCACTGTTAGTGATTCTCCTGTCAGTTATCACCTGCGCCCCAAAGGTGAGTATCCTATTAATTCAGATTGATCCTACAAAACAGATCTTTTAACTTACTTTTCTACCATTAAATTATTATTATAATTCTTTTCAGACCGCATCCATTTTCTATATGCCAGTCTATTTATATTACAATAAAATTTAAATCTCGGTGTAGCATCAGCAATTTCGGAAAGATTTCATACTTAAAAACATTTTATGAAAAAGTATTTTCTAATCGAAGATGTGGATTAAAAATAATTTCCTAGTAAAACAAAATTCCTAACACCCATAATAGGGATTTTCTATTGTTTCTTTTCTGTGGTGAGTGAGAAATTACTAATCTTCTTTAGTACCATCGAAGGTTATTATATTCTGTTATTGAATTCCTTAAGCTGGTTCTAGTATCTTGTTATGTAATAATAGTCTAGAAAGAGGCCCCTGCATTAATGAGATTTCAACAAAATATATATTTTATGTTCTGTCAATTGCACTCGTTTAAAAGGAGTTTGTGAAAAAGAAAATGTTATCACATTTGAATGCGTAATTAGATGATTGTTGCCAATAGCTGTTGTGGTCTTGGATGAAGTCAGTCCATATATATTTTTTAACGTGGGTAAAATTAACTAGTTATATCCTTCTGCCAGCCACTATGTTTCTCAGATCTGTTATTAATCACAAATAAATATTTTTTGTCTTGATCCATCAATTATTCAAGTGTTTCTAATGTATTCCATAAGCTACTTATTAAAACTTATTGTTTATTATTTATTATATTCCTATTTAGACCTTAAGTTGTCGGTTTGTAATATAATGTAGTCTATATTCTTGATAATTCCAGCAGTTTTACCAACCTATTAATCTTCATAATCCTTATTGCTCATAATGCTCATTGCTATGTCATAAAGGCAAAGCCTGTAGTGTAGTCTTGTTAGCTTCGGTGTTTGTTAATCTCAAGAGTTTCTGAATTAGGTTCTACTATGTCGCTCATGTATAGTGGTCTTTTACTTGTTCGAAATTTAATGGCTTTAACTGAGTTATTTGTGAGGTCATAATGATAATAATGGACGACCGTGCTCACCGTGGCAGATGGGAATATCCCCGCCATGAGAACGGGACTAATGGCAATAAGAGGTAAAGAGGTACGTAAAGCACACAACTAAGAGAATAATCCCTCAAAATATTAAATTTGAGTACATTTACCTGGTAAGAGTCTATGAAGGTAATAAGGGGATAAGGGTAATAAATTCTTTGTTGGAAAGTATGGAAAGGAAAAGTCAGTCTGGCATGGTTTAAGTTTTTTAAGACTCTCTAACACTCTAATTGCCGTATAACTACTTATAAGTCCTAAATTTATAATTTGTTTTTATAGGACCGTATGAAAAACATGGACTTGAAGGTTTTACTATTCAGTGCTCTCCTTTGTCATGTGGCGGTGGTAAGTACATTCACGAGCATTTTAATTTTTTAAATATTAAGAAACACGTAGGTCTTGATCTTGATATGAATCCACATAAAAAGCATGTGATATCAGCAATGCTCTTTTTATTTCTAGAGCGTACAGTCCGCTGCCAACCCTAGAGCCAACGCCAATGCTAAGAAGCTATTGGCAGCTCTTAGCGGACTGGGAGATCGTGTACTGTCTGGAGTCTTCGGTGGCTATACCAACGTCGGCAATGAAGACGGTTTCTCCATGGGACAGGCCAACCAGATACAGCAATTGACCAAGAAGTTACCCGCCGTCTACGGAATTGACTGTGCCCCCGGATGGAGTACCACAACCGAACACAAGGAAGCCGATATCATCGAGTGCATGAATATGCAGGCAGTCGAATACGCCAAGAATGGCGGTATCATCACAGTCAGTCATCACCTGCCAAATCCTGGGTTTGCAGGCAATAACAAAAACGGGGAGGGAGCCTTTAGAAAGAACTTAACCAACATTGAATATGCCGCTATTCTCAAACAAGGAACTCCCCAAAGGAACAGGTGGTGGAACATGATGGAAAAGATCGCTAAGGGACTTCAAGGATACAAGGACCGCGGAATCGTAGTACTCTATCGTCCGCTCCACGAGATGAATGGGGACTGGTTCTGGTGGGGAGCTCTGGAAGACCAAAGTCAAAACAGCGAGAGACAGCGCCTCTTCAAGCTCCTATGGCAGGATCTGTTCTATTTCATGCAGAAGAAGGGCTTGGACAACCTCCTTTGGGTCTTCTCTCCCGATCAAAGCAGATCATCCAGAACCGATTACTACCCTGGCGATAACTTCGTCGACATCGTTGGATTGGACTGCTACACCGATGATCCAACTATTTGTCATGGCTACGATGAGATGACACGCCTGGGAAAGCCTTTCGCCCTCTCCGAAGTTGGACCATATACGAGAAATGGACAGTTCGATTACGATAGGTTCGTGCAGGCAATCGTTTCCAGCTACCCGAAGACTGTTTACTTCATGCCTTGGAACGGCGACTGGAGTCCAGTTAAGAACAAGAAAGCTTGGGAGGCCTACAATAACCCCAAGGTTGTCAACTTGGGAGGACTCAAAGTGCGCTAGAGCTTTTGTTGTCTTCACTGCCAGTTAAATCTATGAAAAAATTATTTTTGTAATATCCAATTATTAAACTTCTTGTCTGAAATTGAACCTATAATGGTGCAACTGCATTCCCTTTTTTCTAATTATAAATTAAATCTGAACCACTGTTCCTTTAATATTTTTCTTTATTCATATATTTTTCGATGCTCTTCGAAGCTCTTTTTCTCATCTTCAGGATTTTCTTAATATAGATAATATTCAATTAGATATTTTATTGGTTAATATATTAATCCTCACAGTCATCTATTAATTCATTAATTTTATATAAAATATAAATAAAAAACATAATGGCATATATAGAAAAGAAAAGACATGTTAATAGATTAAATTCCTATGTCTCGATTTTCAACTTTTGATGTATAAGAGTAGTCACTATCTTATCTTTTAAATAAGTCTATTTAAAAGATAATGGATTAAGACATTCTTAGTACGAGCAAGCTTGCCCGCCACGCCAAGGCGTTGTGTTTAGGGCATGTACGTGGTCGTCATAGATGACTGGTAGTGTTCCTAAATCATTAATTATTGATTGATGTCATGAATTCTATTCCGACTGTAGCTACAAAGAACGAATGAATCTGATTTTTCTCTGTATCCTGCACCAGAGGGATATGAGAAATCTGAAGAGCGTGGGCATTTCAGATACTAAGTTTTGGGATAAGTACTGAGCCTTAGTAGAGGGGGAGATTTTATGACTACATGTGCATTACTTGGTGGATCGAACCGTAGTTTATATGAGCTTTTTTGTTGCTCCTGAGCTGCAGAATTGGCACCTGAAGTTTCCTGGTTCCGACATTGTACACCCTGTAAAAGCCATTGTGTCTGGTTCTCCTGCCAGTTCCTAATGCTTTATATTTGAAAATAGTTAAAAATTAAATGTAAACATTCTTTTTTCTTGAAATACTTACCTATTATAAAAAACGAAACATATATATTAGTAAAGACACATATATGGTCTTTAGAAAAAACAAAAACATATTTTCGTTAGCAGGAACCAACAACAAGACTAAAAACATGCTGGAAGCTCTTGATGGACTAGGAGACCGTATGCTTTCTTGAGTTTTGGGGGCCTACACCAATGTTAGCGATCATAACAGTTTCTACATGGGAGAATCCAACCGAAATAGCAGTTGGCACAGAAATCACCCGCCATCTTCGGAATCGACTGATGTCCCGGTTGGATTACTACTCGCCTCCTTCCCCCCGAATTCAAGGAAATCAACACCATCGAGTGCATGAACATGCAGGCCATCGATTACGCCAATAATATCATCAGTCATCACTTGCAGAAACTAGTGTTTGCAGGCAATAACGCAAAAGGAGTAGAAGCCTACAAAACGGGAATATACAATTACGATTACACTGCAGTTCTCAAGGAAGGAACAAATGGACAGTTTGATTACGATTGATTTGTTAAATCGATTGTTTCCGGCTACCCAAATACTGTTTACTTTATACCATTGAATGACAAATGGAGACGAAGCAGATGTGTTGTGTGAACTGGAGTGTTTAAAATAAAAAATGAAGAAAACAACCATCACTTCAAATAAGTTTGTTGGACGAAAAAAAACTGCGTTGCACGGCATCTAACAAATTTGATGTCGTTGTTCTTTTATGTCCATGATCTGCCTGATCGTGTGTCTTGAAATTTGACTATGAATGTTTATTTGAAATTGGTTAATATTATTTAATCTTTTTTTTAGTAAAATTAAAAAAAAAAACTAATTAAAACTAAGTAAAAACTATTCCTTTAAGAGTAAATAAGACTAAAAACTGTTTTAGAATATATGCTTTAAAACGGCTAAATAGCCAAAAAGTGGCAAAGATAATTATAAGTATAAATTTTTTAAATTAAAAATTATAATATTTCCGGAAAATATTATCTCTTATATACTTCATCAATTTTTATTCAATCATTTATAACAACGTTTCGGGCTAATCTTTGCCCATTTTTAAGTTCTTTTGTCTGTCACTTTTACATCAATATTTGTCAAATATGTAACTTTATAATCCCATAGCTCCATATTTGCATAAGAAGAATCTTAATTGTCCGTTTCATGGTTCTCTCTTTCTTATTGCCCTGCTCTTCAATTCATTAACTATTAACAGCTCACTCATTGGAGCAGAGTAATAATAAATGAAGAACCATGAAATGGACAAATATGATTCTTCTTAAGCAAATATGGAGTACTGGGATACAGCGCACTAGAGACAGGCCCGAACCGCCCCGGACCGCCTCGGACCCGCTCCGGCCTTATTTAACCGGAACACGCTCTCCTATATATATAAAACAATAAATAAAAACTCCATATTTCAATAAGTTTGCTTAATAACTACTGCCCTTTCACCTGAAATCAATTGCTAACCACCAACATCTTATTTTATTTGCTAAAAATACTTACTTATGTAATTTGTTAATTAAAACAATTTACTATTGTATTCTACTATGGGAATAAAACACAAAGCACTCTTTCAGTGAACAGTATATTTTTATTAAAACTCTCGAATGGAGTTATTAAGAAGTAATGAATTAAAAAAATACAAGACGTGTAAAATTTACAAAAGGTAAAGAATCACTTTGTTGTAAATAATAAATCGTTTCTTTTTTAATTTGTAGAATTAATATGAGGTAATGTTTAAATCAGTGTCACATCATTATTTATGAATTAAATTTTATTCATTTAAGTTTTAAAAGTTCATTTGATACACAATAAAATTAATTATGAAGAGGGCTGTGGTAACTATGAACATTATGACTATGAAAGTATTCCTATAACAAGAGTCCAAAAATAGAAACAGAGAAATCGGAAACAGCCGAGGGCATCCGATCTAGTCCGATCTCACTTTTTAAACATTAATAGGAGTGGGCATTGCTAATGTTATTTATTGTTTGTTTAACTGTTATATTACATACGTATACGATACCACTAATATATCGAATAAAAGTATCGATACAAATATCGGACGGATAGTATCGATACCACAGAATATCTGAAGTATCGAGAGCCACAGTCGTGTTCATAGTTATAACATCTTATCCCCTCCCCTCCACTCTTATAGCCTAAACTCAGCCCTCGGTCTCTTTAGGATTAATTAGTCTTATTTATTTTAAATATCCCTAGCTTCTTTATTTTATAACATAAAAAAATGCTGGTAATGCAGATTTGTCATCAAGCAAACTCGACAAGCAGATAAAATAGATTTTGTATATTTTATCAACTATAATTAAAAACAAAAATATATACTGTATCAATGGCTACAAGTGATAAGTGCTCTATTGTTTTTAAATTTATTGGAATTCTCCTTATTAATAGCAGTTTTTTATTGTTATTATTAGTGTTTCTAATTTTTTATTACATTAATTAATTTTTTATTGTCTTAAGTAATAAATCAAATAAACTAATGACTCTTATTGGTAACAAAAATTGTCCTTTGAAATAAATGATTTTGGTTAATTTGTGTCACTAATTCTTTTTTTTTATATTTTCTTTTAAATTTCTGACGTATGGGATAATAATGTGACATATTTGACAAATATTAATGTAAAATTGGCAGATAAAAAAATGGGCAAAGATAAATCCGAAACATGGTTCTAAATGGTTGAATAAAATTGATGAAATATATAAGGAATAATAATTTCCTGAAATATTATTTATTAGGCAATTCATATGAAAAACTTGACAGTGAGATTTTGAACTCGTATAGAAAAAAATGTTTGTGTGGAAACAACACCTACTTATTGACAGTAATCAAAACATTAAAAAAATTATTCTTAGGAAGTATAAAAATTACTTTATTGAAACATGTAAGAGATAATTTGGTTATGTTAGAAAGATGTATCATCTAGGTAACTTCTGATATACGAGAACCTCTAAAAATCCGCCCCTACAGCTTCCAATTTCCTGTTGTACTGATTCCATTTCCTTCCTTGTGGATACATCCGTTTTATATTTCAAATATTGGGTATGAAGCTCCCTACACATCGATCCTATCAGCTAATATTATCTATAGCAACAGTAAAATTTACATTTTAGGTATTATTGCTTGTTTGCAATCTACGAAATATTTAAACGTAACAATAAACCAATATTTCTTCATAACATTGACTGTATTTTTTTTTTCTTTTTAGCCGGTTGGATTACTACTCGCCTCCTTCCCCCCGAACTAAAGGAAAACAACACCATCGAGTGCATGAACATGCAGGCCATCGATTGCGCCAATAATATCATCAATCATCACTTGCCGAATCCAGTGTTTGCAGGCAATATCGCAAAAGGAGTAGAAGCCTACAAAACCGGAATATACAATTACGATTACACTGCTGTTCTCAAGGAAAGAACAAATGGACGGTTTGATTACGATTGGTTTGTTAAATCGATAGTGTCCGGCTACCCAAAGACTCCTGAACCTCCAAATAAAGTAGTGAAGGAAATAAAGGGTGAAGGAAAATATGCATGCTGAAGCCATACTAATGATAAAACGCTGCCAATCATTACAGATCATTGCGGTTTATTATTTCCAAATATTAATTGCCTATATTGCTTTGGTTTACCGCTCAGATAATAATCTAATAATTATTTTACAAGCTTACAAGGAAACTTCTTGCTGTTGGCGCCACTGATGTAGTTTTGTGGATAAAATCGTGTAAGCTAAGCACTGTATAACAATTAAGAATTTAATATTGAATAGGCCTCCTTTAGTATCCACACACTGGAGTTCCATGCTGATGTTCACAGCACAACTATTCGTTGGTCTGATAACTTCTTACAGCGTGTTCTTACAACTTCTACATGTGCGTTTCATTAAATTTAATTTCCTTTCGTTATCTTTCCTTCGATTCAATTTCTTAAAATATTTCGGTTTTCATTGTGATTAAAAGGTAAAAAACACCATTCGCTGTGCTAAAAGTTGTGAAGGTCATGAAGCTGATTAATGTACGTCTAACGAAGTAATCAGTTATGGAAAGGAAAAAAATGTTTGTAATACGTTACTCAGACAACGAATTCATTCCACCTTAATACCATCTTCCAAACATTTTACGACTCATCATTCAGAAGAAGCTTCTATTGCTGAGTGAGTGATTGGTGATTCGGAAAGGAACTAATGTAGGAAGTAAAGTAAATCATTTTTCAATATTCAATTTGAATGATGCCAGTCAACTAAATTTTTAAAGAATATCTATCATAATGCTTTATAGCCATTAAGATCATATGCCAATAAGAAATGAAAAATTATAAAGGAAAATGAAGGAAATGCAGCAAGATTGCCATGGGTATTGTTTAATAACATGTTTAATATATGGTTATTTTAATAGAATAATAACTTTATTATACATAAATAAATGACATTAGGGGGGATTAAAGCGCTCATAGTTCTCCCAAGTTGACCACCTTAGGGTTATTGTAAACATCCCAAATGTTATTGTTCTTGATCGGACTAGTTATGCCATTCCAAGGCATAAAGAATACAGCCTTCGGGTATCGAGATACAATATTTTTAATGAATAATCCGAAATCGAAGTGTCCCTGACTGGCTCCGTATGGTCCGACTTCGGCGAAGGCGAAAGGCTATCCTAGGCGAATGAGTTCATCGTAGCCGTTTACATAACTATTTGGATCTACTGTGTACCAGTCTAAACCTATGATGTCGACGGAACTATCGCCTGGATAGAAAGCGGTTTTGGAACCCCTGCTTTGATCGGGAGAGTATACCCAAAGAAGGTTGTCCAAGCCCTTATTTTTCATGAAGTTGAAGAGATCCTGCCAAAGAAGTTTGAAGAGGCGCTGTCTCTCTCCGTTTTGACCTTCGTCGGGCAAAGCTGACCACCAGAACCAATCACCGTTCATTTCGTGAAAGGGACGATATAGGACGGGGATTCCATGGTCCTTGTAGCCTTGGAGACCTTTAGCGATCTTTTCCATCATTTTCAACCATCTGTTCCTCGCAGGAGTTCCGTCCTGGAGAATAGCGGCGTACTCATTGTTGGTAATTGTCTTCTCTCCGATCACCTTGTTGCCAGGAAGCACAGGGTTCGGGAAGTGGTGGCTGATTGTAATGATACCGCCCTTTTTGGCGTAATCTGCCATCTGCCAGTCAAAGCATTCGATGATATCTGTTTCATGACCTTCATCAGTGGTCTCCCAACCTGGGGAACAGTCCATACCATAGACGGCGGGTAATTTATTCGTCAATTTTTGTATCCCATTTGCTTGCTCCATGGAGAAACCGACCTCGTGAACGAAGAGTTTGTAACCTCCGAAGGCTCCGGAGAGGATTCGGTCTCCCATGCTACCCAGATCTGCCAACAGCTTCTTCGTGCTAGCGTTGGCTGCAGGGTTTGCAGTTGATCGTACACTCTAGAAATGAAATGTTTTTTAAAACTACAGAATTTTATTAGTACTTCATTGGATTTTTATCTGATAACTCATACTAAATTCTTTTCTGAAAATTTGAGAAATTGCAAATGCATTTTTTCCATTTAACAGATCAATTAGAAAAATTCTATTATCACTTATATTTTTTTTGGAATATACAAAATTAACTTTTAACTAATTAAAATATAAAAATACTTATGTGAGGAGACATAACTAGTGCTTACCACAGCCGCATGACAGACCAGAGCACCGAATAATATATACTTCAACTCCATATTCTTCAGACTGTCCTGTAAAAAGTAAAAATAAATTTATGTATTTAATGGCCGTGCTATAACTCGGCACATACCACGGCATATTGTAACAACGAGAGGTATTAAGTGTTATTTGTTCTGAAGTTATCATTGCAATAATAATTAGAAGATAAAAAAAATCTAAAGTCGTCTTTACCCGGTGTGGATTGATTGTTCTAGGTATCTATAGGATACTCACCTAAAGGAAGGAGGTGAACACTGACATGAGAATCCACACAGCGGTTTATATACAGCTGTCCTGACTGGGAGAGACAAATGTTCTGGACCATCTGTCTATACTTAATTATTATGTATGATGTATGAAAGCTAACAATCTCATAGCTAACAAGCAATCAATTGTAATGTATCTATGCTTATGGCGCCCGTATTCCAAGAGCATTGAGATTCCAAATTCTAAATACAACAACTCAAACCGATCTTATTTGATTTCAAATTCTTTCTAAGTTAAAGTTTCTGTGATAGTTTTAATCTGGGAATGAAATTAACTCTTATTTTTCTCTCCTAGTGAATAAAAGTCTAGATATGATTTTTATATATTTATATTTGGCATCTGAACATAAACTTATTTTAACATAAGATTTATTTTAACATTTCGGATTACCTTGATATTGACGTCCACAATCATGTTTTCGAAGGTGGTTACGAAAAAAGTATCGGTATTTTAACATTTCAGATTTACGTGATAACGAGATCCATTATTAAGTTTTCAAAAAAAATGATTTTAAAATCGATAGTTCTTTTTTCAAAACTGACACCTTAAATAACCTAAAACTGGACCTCATTATCAAGGAAATCAGAAATGTAAAAATAAATCGATACGTAAATTCGCGATATTAAAATCAATTGTTTTTTTTCACAATCAGCACCCTCGGTAAACTAATAATCTACCTCAATATGGATGATATTTGAAATAAATCCATATGTAAAGTCGCGATAATAAAATGGATATATTTTTTTAATGAGCACACTCGGTTAACTAACAATGGACCCCAAAATCAAAAATATTTTAAATACCTTTATATTCATAGTCAAACAATAAAATTTTAACATCGAACTTTTTATTTAAATTATAAAAATCAAATCATGATTTTTATTTTTCAATGTCATATAAAAATATAAAAACCATGTCATATATGTAATATAAAAACCACATCCTGACCTTTATTCACTAGGAGAGAAATATAAGAGTAAATTTCGATCCCTGGTTTTAATTAATTTACCTATTATATCGTGTGAAAACGCACAGGCCTATCACATTCGCTTCTTATAACAACAAAATGATAGAGGATAAGTGAAGAAAAAGAAAGAAATTTATCAAAATCTCACCGCTAACGTATCGAAAGGGAAATATCGATATTTACGATATCAAAATATCGTAATCCACAAATGGCAAGTATGGTCACTCTCATTCAGAATTAAATTAAATTTTTTTTTTCTCGATAAATTCCTTAAAATGAACCGTGCTCGGTATAAGGGATTAAATTATTATATTTCCTTGCGTACACATTCTTAAACAACACATTGTAGCTTATTAGTACAATGTGTTGTTTAAGAACTTTGTTCCATTTTCATTATTTTCTCTATTTTATTTTCTACGTGGTGTGTCTTTAACTTAATTTGATTTCCTTTCGTTATCATTCCTTGGACTGAATCCTGGGACTGATCCCATTAACATATTTCGGTTTTCATTGAGATCATTTGTGTTAAAATAGTAACAATTTCCATTCTCTGTGCTAAGAGTTGTGAAGGTCATAAAGCGGATAAAAGTAGATCTAAAGAAGAAGACAGTGTTTATCGGTCAGTGTCCTAATTCGGCATCAATTTTATTTATTTCCATGCACTTTTTCGCTTTCACATGTGCAAATTTATTTCCCTTGGCACACCTATATTAGGAAAACGGCTCATCAGATTGGGCTGAAAGTAGAGAATGTTGGGGACTAGAGTGCAAATGATCCAGTACCAATTTCATTAAAATTTACATGACCATAGTAATGTTGAGGAAGCTACACTGATCTACCTGGCACATGTTTTTTATTCAATAATGCTGTATTAATAGGAAAAAATATTATTTTTTTTTGATATATTTTTAAAATATCCTAATATTTTGGCAATATCCGATATTCAAATCACATATACAGGTATCATTGTGAAAACTACAGGTAAATATTAAAATCATTCCGATACCAAGCACTAATGATTAATTCCATCTTTTTGGCCCGTTGAATCCTGTGAGCTAATATGGCCAATGGTACTGATGAAACTTGCATTTTAGATCTTCTAGTTTGTAAACAATCATCGGAAAATATAGCTAAGCAAATATTGTTTTATCAGACTGAATGTTTAGTTTTCAAATTCAATAAGCAAAGATAAACAATGTGCTTGGTACATAGCCTCTAGCTCTTAATTAAAGACATGCATAATGCATAAGTTCACTCTGGCGTTACAGAACATTCAGGACGTTTCTAGAACCAAGATGACGTGTCATCCGTAATATTTCCATGGGTCCTCAGTTCATTTACGTAATAGTAACATGCTCATATTAAACTTTATTCGTTATCGGTTGCATGATAAATCCGGGATAGACACAGAGGAGTTCTGAGCAGGATGATAGAATTGCTGTATCGATTAGAAATGTTACCAAGAGAGGTGTCGAGAATTTATACTTTCGTTAATCTTGACCTCGGAAAACTCGAAATAAATGGTCTAACAAGTAGAAAGAATTAAAAGGATTTGAGAAAATTGAGACTTGAGCTCAAAATTCAACTCAGTGTACAGTGCATCGTTAGTGGACAAAAATCAAAATATTCTCTTAAGAGTTATCTACTATTGAGTATGTTAAACTGAACCATAGACTATTGTTTCCTTGTTTACATTTCTTCCTGAATCAACACCATGGCCAAATTTTAAAAATGTATTCCGTTTGTGGTAATCACTTCATCAGAACCAATTATTTCTCGTTATAACTGTATCGGAGGCCGTGGTGGTCAGGATTGTTAAAGCATCACCTTAGCAACCTCGAAACTGCTACGGCGCTGGTTCGAATCTGGTCTGGACGGGTTGAACTTTATTTCGTGGCGGCCCCACGTAATGAATATCTACCTTCCCACTCTGGTTAGAATAGATAGGTAACCTGTAGGATAACCCGTCCTGTGTGCCTTAAAAGGATTAGAAAGGACGTTAAATCCCAATAAAAAAAAAAAATGTATCTCTTCTCTTAGGACAAAAACATCGCCATGGAATTTTTTGGCTAAGGTATGTACCTTGCCTAAGGTATGTAAATTGCTGTTAATTGGATGGTAGGTTCTATAGCCTTTAATTTTTTTTTTTTTTTAACTCTGAAAATCCAATTTTTGGCAACAATATAAAATATTGTTGAAAATTTAATTATAGCTATGCAGCACTCGAAATGTGAAATGATTTCTTACAACTAAACTTGCACGACTAATTTTATTAAACTTTAATGCTTTAATCGTAGAAATAGAGCCATTATTACAATTAATCTCACTTAGATAGTTCTTAAAAAGAAAATTTGCTAACATCTTTGATATTACAAAAATTATGAAATATAATGAAATTACAAAACTTGACATCCACTACTATGATTTTCACCGATTTTTTTTATTGTGATTAAGAATGAATGTGACAGTTGAGCTTGTCGAAACAATTTATTAAATAAACATTAAAACTTTCACAACTTATTTTTTCAAACTCTATGCATTCATTCAATCAAAATGACGTTGAGTTATGAAATTCAAATAATTCTGCGACATTACTGGAAAAGGAAATTTTCAGCCGTCGAAACCACACGGTTGATACGGGAAGTTGAAGAAGAACCAAACTTTAATGAGCGGACTGTGAGGAGGTAGATCACCTAATTTGAAAGAGACGATACGAGCTTGAAAAGGCAGCCGGGCTCAGGGCGAACATGTGTTGTGGACAGCGAGGCTCTACGACATGCTATTGAAGATGATCCCACAAGAAGCACTCGGCAGCTATCCTCCGAACTTCGTTTGTCTCAGTCAAGTGTGAATCGTCACTTTTACCAATTAGGTAAAGAGGAGAGAGTATGTAGGGAAGTTCCACATGCCTGGAAACATGCCATTTGCTCCTTTGTTCCAAAATCAAAGTGGCGAACGTTTCATTGAAAGGATTGTCAACTCCGACGAAAAGTCGATATTTTGGCGCAATCCTAACACACCAGAACAGTGGATAGGCCGAGGCCAGGATGCTCTACAGGTCTCAATTTGAAAAAAAAGTCAATACTGTAAGTTTTTTGGTATTGCGAAGGTTTAATCCACTATGAGTTTGTTCCGGAAGGATGTTCTCTCGATTCCGAGCTTTATTCGGAACAGCTGCAACGAATGCACGAAGTTTTGGAGAGGTGATACCCGGTGTAGGTGAATAGGAAGAATGGTTTGCTGCAGCAATTTCATTATTACACAGTTTGCATTTTCCTCAATTAGTTGGTCAGGAAAATTATCCATACTGTGTAGCCTTCGTATACGATTGGAAGGAAATAGTAGGACTAACCTATACCTGGACACGCATCCAGGATGAAGAGACTCATCGGTTGGTAATTCTTCCGAAACCCTTAATGCCGAGAGGCAAAGAAGGATGAAAAAAAAATTAATAAAAAATAAAAAATATGGCAACCAACCATACAACATTATTGACTGTATTTCGAAAGTTAAAAGAAATGTTGTGTAAGAAAAAAATAAACTTTATATTAACCCTTGAAACGGTCATTTTTTTTTTCACTCACTCCAATAGTAAGTGATTTTGGTAAGGCACACGAAGTACTATAAAAGAGTTTTCTAATAATCAGTTATTTCCAGGGTTTTTAGATATTTGTTAACTAAAGATTTTTTAGGTTAATTCTTGAAGATCAATGATCAATTTACTTAAATTTTCTTGCCATTGATCAGTTGTTTGTAACGATTTCAGTAACTTTTATTTGTGACGTTATATAAAAAAAAAGTTTTAATGGGAAGTTATTTAATTTAAAATAACCGCTTGTTCCGTTCTTTTTTCCCAGTTAATTGCTTCGGTTAAAACCGATCAGTTTTAATTGAAGTTAAAATAACGTAAATAGCAGGTAACCGGTGTTTTTTTCACAAATAACCGACACGCCTAGTGGGAGCAGTAAAGGTTCATGAATGATATTTGTAAGTTTAGTATGAAATGACATTTATTTGTTCCCATTAATAAATTTGCCGAAACCTGATTTTCTATCGCAGTTTCCGATTCATGTCATATAATGAATATTTACAGCCAGAATGAGATTGACAGCGAACGATGGATTCCGATCGGGTCGATGCCATGACAGTCGTGAACGCTAAACAAAGGCCTCACAAGACATGTACGATATGGATTATTAAAGCCTACCACGGAAACCCATTTGCACTCCCTGCTACAACTTGGTTGGCAGCCATTGTCCACATTTTGTTGCATCCTAAATCTGTTTAATATATGGAATATATTCGAATCTAAATGACATCCTCTGATCCTACTGCATCAGTCGCCTGGTCTGATTAGAGAGAGAACCCTCCTCCCAACTTAATGGGAGTTGGATGAAGCCCATAACGTGACCGACCAAGCGTGCGCTAACATCTGTCGGGTGGAGTATCATTCATACTCGGTGTGGGGAATACACTTTCAGGAAAGCTATGTGTGCTCTGCTACTGCTTTGATCTAAGAGACAAAAGGCATTATTATGCACCAGCATTGAACTATGATTAATCATTTATATATCACTCATAATCTATGATGAACTAATAAATAGATTAAGAAATATAGCTATAATTAATAATTTATAATATTTCATTAACTCCATATTATTTTTAAGAAGAACAATTTTTTTTCCCTTTATCTGTCATAGAAAGAATCGTCAGATTGATTAGAAATAATAGAATATTATGCTTGAGGAAGAATAGTGCTCAACAGCGCAGGGCTCGATTCAGCTACTTTAGGTTATGGAAGGAAATCTCCCATCCAACTGTTTTTTAGTCCATATAAAAAAATAAAATCCGAAGGCAGCAGAACTTTGTCACTATGGTCGTATTTTAATTAAAATAAAAAATATTATAATGACAGGGAAGGGAGGAGAAAGTTCAGAGCCTATCTACATTCCAAATGCATCATATATATATATATATATATATATATATATATATATATATATATATATATATATATATATATATATATATATATATATATATATATATATATTCTGGGAAAATATGACTTGTTATGATAAGTTGATAAGTTGTTAAATAGCCATATTTTTGTTAATACTAGTCCGATTTCGATGAAACTTCTTTTGTTTTATCGGAACTTTAACTGAATTTCAAATGCAACAGCTTTTCAGCCCTCCTTTAGAGGCATGAAAATACTCAAGAAACAAATCGAGACGCTCAAAAGGGACTCAAAAGAAACTCAATTTACATATAAATTTTCAACCCCATAACTTAATTTGATGGAGCTGTAGAGGTGAGCATAACTTTTAAAACTTATATATATATATATATATATATATATATATATATATATATATATATATATATATATATATATATTATTAAGTTAAACAAATATATTTTTAAAAAACGCAGTTTCATTGCAGAAAAAAATAAATTAAGTGAAAAAGAATTAAATTAAATTAAATAACAATTTTTAAAAAAAGATATATAAATGAAAAATATAGACTATATAATAGCAATGAAAAACAGAACTGAGAAGAAAATTGGTGGCTTCTAAACTAATTTTTACGTTTGAGGTTGCTGTAATTCTTACGGTTGATCATTAAATTTAGACATTTTGTATACCTTATTGAATAGTTTATTTAAACTAGTCATTTGTCCATAGATAATTACATTTATAATAATTGTAATAACATTATCAGCACCAGATCCTTAAAGGTTCAGTAGCCTTTATCTCAGAAGTTCCTTAGTACTATATTGCTAAGGAAGTTTTGCTACGATAGTGCTAAGGAAGTTGGAGGTAGTTTAGCATCTAAATTCCGAGGATCGCGTTTTCAATATATTTTAGCTGAAAATCGCTCAGAGTGTGGATAATGTGGATGTTACAAATACATTTTTTGGGCCGTTATTCTTCTTTCTTTTTTTTTTTTTTAATTTTTATTTACCCTCCTATTGGCAGCTGTTTGGTCCAATCAAATTAGCCCTTTAGTGCGAATGACTTCAGACAAAGCTGGAAATGATTTTAACCAGTGAATTAAAGTGTCGGGCATCCCAAATAATATTAATATAAGTTTGCGACGGTTTGAGAGGTGAGATAAACCTTTTGGGGCCAAAAAATCTCGTAATTATGTCACTTTTTTCAGTTTTTGACTTATAACATCGGAAGGGCTCATCAGACAGAAAATTTTGCACTTCCCTAAATTAAATTCTGCTTGGAAAGTTCTGCTGAAACACTAACTTTAGTTCAGCAGTTTCAGGTCAGGTCAGAATTGGCAGTAAAATATAGGCAAATTTTTACTGAAAAGTATGTTATGGTTTGTTTTACACACCTTTAACGTAAAAACAATTATTCCAAATGAATAATGTTAAATACCTAAAGTTGTAGAGCATGAAATTCTGCGTTCATAGCATGTCTATTTTAGTTGACATCCGCATGATGGTATAGAAGGATCAATCTAATTAGGGATTGATAAATTATATGCCACTTCTATAAATTTGTTTTAGAAATTTTATAGAAATTTCAGAACAGTTAATCTTCCGATCGAATCTAGCACCGCTAGAATAAAACTAGATCTTTACAATTTGATGTCTGTTTGTATACAACATAATTATTTTCAATTTGATTGAAAATTCTTCAAACAGGAAGAAGGTTTACCGATGGCTCCCCTCTCTCACCCCTTCCGGCAGATTTATTCATGGACAAATTAGAACAAAAAATTCTTGACTCAAACCATTCTCAACTAGCTCAACATATCATATACTGGTATCGGTATGTAGATGGCATTATAAGCCTATGGTCTGGTAGGACAAGACAAATAAATATTTTTTTAAACGAAATAAACGAAATTCATCCCTCGATTGCATTCACAGTAGAACTGGAAAAAAAAACCATACACTTTTTAGATTTAGAAATCTCAGTAAAAAACAAACATCATGAATTTATAATTAACCAGAAACCCACCAACACTGATGTCGTTATAAACAATGAAGCTAGGAAGACCGACAGCACATAAACTCGCAGCCTTTAATAGCATGATTTGCCGTCTTTTGAACATACCATTAAATAAAAAGAACTATAATAAAGAAATTGAAATAATATATTCCATAGCAAAAAATAACGGGTACAACTAAACCACTATCAATCATATTTATAAAAAACAAATACAAAAAAAGACAATTAACGATATCTATTCAACGATATCTATGTTTTGATTCCATATTACGGCCCTATATCCATCAAAGTCGGAAATGAATTGAATAAACTAGTATTAAACCATGCATTTAAAATAGAAAAAACCCTATCCTCAAATTTCTATTATCCTAAAGACAAAATAGACCCTTTCCAAAAAAGCGGAGTATACGAACTAAATTGTAATGGTTGTGCAGCCAAATACACGGGAAAAACTGGAAGATCGCTAAATCAGAGATTAAACGAGCATATACGTGCATATAATAATAAGACAGATAATTCCAACTTTGCAATTCATTTAAATGAAAATAATCATAAATTCATCAAAAACTCGGCAGTTAAATTATCACGTTGAAAACAGTCCCAAATTAAATATATATGAAGCACTTGAAATAATACAATCCTTCAAATCCAATCCAGATTTTTGCTTAAATGACCTTAAATGATGAATGTATAACATTCGAAACTAGTTTTCAATAAAATAAATTTATAGAAGTGACAAATAATTTATCAATACCTAATGTCTATTTTATTAATTTTCTTATTGCTGTGAATAGATAAACGCCAAAAACTGTAATTTTTTTCCGCGATTTTGCAATTATGTAGTTTCATCAAATCTGACCTTAAAATCTCTAATTTTTGTTAAGCACATTGAATTTTAATTTATTTCAATCGTCCAACATTATTTTCAAGATCCAGAAGCGGTGAGTTGGATTGCGGAACTGTGATCATGATATTTTTTATTTTTTTTGTTGTTGTTTAACCCCATCTAAACTCAGAGAAGTTAATCTGCGACGGATTGCGATTCTGGTTTGCTGAATATCTGCTACATTGCTGGATTTATGAAGTTTTACAAAAGCGATAGAATAATAAAATCAATCAGGATACTTAATTCGCCAGCAATAGGGTCCGGGATGGATTTATTTTTGAAGCCCCTCACCAAAAAAGAAGACAAAAATTTTTAGCTATTTCTGATGAAAGACAGCTAGAATTTCTTTGCCTTAATCAGACTATTTTTTTTTTTTTTGATGATTTACAACTTTCAACCATGGATCCATATTTCTATAATTTGAAATATTTCTTTGTTGTTTCCATTCTTAGTAAAGGATCTATGTTGGACTGGATATTACCTCGTGATTATAGCCGCGGATTTCGAAGAGGGTCCTCGGTAGATAATCGAGATATATCGATTTTTTCGATATTTAAATAGCTACCCTAGTGTAGCATATGCCGCGCTCCTGGATTAGTATGCACCCCACCGCATCTGCTGCAGAGGACAATGGGTCTGTGGGGGTGAAAAAGTGAGCGTTTGTTTCATTGAAGGCCAACGGAAATCTGGGATGACATTTAAACCAGCCGTCAATGGGATGATACCCTAACGAAATGTGTATATGCAAATGTTTTCGATGTTCATTCCTTTCATTCATTTCTTATTAATTTGCTAACTCTAGCAAATTACTATAGGATAACTGATACTAGCAAAAGTACTATAGGATAACTGATACATGTACATAATTTATTACAAATTCATAATAAATAATTATAATACTGAGTAATAAATATATTTATTTATCTCTGTTATAGTTTGAGACATATAGAAGAGGTTGGTTCAATATATAATAAGTAGAATAAAAAAAAAAAAAAGTAAAAAATCAAGTACAAAATAATTAAACGTAAACAATAAAAAATAGAAGTGTGTAAAAGTGTAAATAAAAAAGTAATTGGAATATATTTAAAAAAACTGAAAAATATCAAAAATTTCATTAGTTCAAAGAGAATAAAATAATAGTGTCTAATTGAATTGAATTAGGCTATATTATACTAATTGAATATTAACTATAAAATAGTCAATTAAAAATACAATCTCCAACTGAAAACTTTCTTTCCGTATACATTTAGAATCATGGAAAATAAAAAACCCGGCAAAATTGGATAATCAAAATTATATTTTACTATTGAAATATACTATAAAACAAAATAATAAAGCACCTAAAAATATCTTTTTGAGCAAAACAGAAATGGGAAATAAAATAAAAAAAATACTCAAATATTAAATTAGCAGTTAATTGCCAAGAAATTAAATTTTAAAATATTTCAAATAGATACAAAAGAAAAGTATTAAAGTGAGCCAATAATTACTCAGGCCAACGATGAAAAAGTTTTTGTACTGAAAATACCTTATTCCTATAGTTTTCAGGGTGCTGAATCCAAATATGATATTAAAAAAGCTGTATCAGCCACAATTTCTTCAAATTTTATAGTTAAATTTATTAAATTAAGCGATTTTTAAAAAATTGAACAGCTTCACAGACCAACGATGAAAAAACTTTTGTACTGAAAATACCTTATTACTATATTTTTTTAGGGTGCTGAATCCAAATATGATATTAAAATAGCTATATCACCCACAATTACTTCACATTTTATAGTTAAATTTATTAAATTAAGCGATTTTTAAAGAATTGAACAGCTTTCAGTCTTCCTGAAAAAGGAAGATCTACATATAAAGTCAGGCCTCATGAAACAATTTGTAAAGGCTTTGCCTAAACATGGACCATGTTTCAAGTGTCTCTGCCAAAAGTTTCCACGCCTTTCAGAAGCTAAACCTGACATTAGAAAAATGATGTTTGATGTTAACTTTGAATCCACAATGACCTTTAATGAGAATGAAGCATGGGTATCATTCAAGCAAGTCGTTACAAAGTTCTTGGAAAATGAAAAAGACCCAGAATATGTTTCTATTGTAGCTAACATGTTACAGAAGTTTAAAAAGTTAGGATGTTTGATGAGCCTGAAACCTACGGAAAATTATGGGTGAAACAAAAAAACTAAGGCCAGATTTAGATTCAGTACATAAAAATCTATAAAGATCAACTATTAAAGTTAAAAAAAGTTTTCAAAAATTTTTTTTTGTTGGCCTGTGTTATTAAATATTAATTGAACAGTTCCCTTGCTTTGGAAAGATTAATAAATAATTTTATTATTTTTTTAAAACCGAAAATGGATTAATTCATTAATTTACTTACGGGTCGGAACGTACTTGCAAGGAGCTGTAAACTGTAGTGGAAGGCACCCGACTGCTATTTGAACCAAGTTTTAATATTCATAGACATCAACTTCACTTACAACCCACCAATGCGGAGATATGTAAGTACATTTCGTTCTTTAGAACGGATAGGGTCGTAGAATAACATTATTTCCGTTGTCGTTTATATTTTTTAAATAAAATAATTTTTTATTTTAACGTTTTTAGTTTTTAAAGCAGATATTGACATTGAATTGACCGCCTCTGAATAGTATTTAAGCAATGTGAACAGAAACAGCTTGAATATGAATTTGACTTGTTGTGTTGCGATGTGAATTGGGCTACATCTATGATAAATCTTTTGGATACAACATACTGTTTTTATTTTAATATACCATTACAAAGCTTGGTCATTTTAATTTTTGAAGTATTGGAAATTTATATTTTATTACATATCGACGTCGTATTTTTGAAAAAGGCGTAAGCGCCATTTAGCAAACTTTACAGGAAACACATGAAACTTTTTTCTACAAATAACAATTTTTTTTTTTTTAATTTTATTCCTTATCGTGTACAGTAGCAGTTTATCAAGATAGCAAAACTTTTATAATTACAATATATTTTTGGGACTTCTAGCACTGGTTCAGTCCAGAGTGACGACTCAGAGTCGCCAGTATTTGGTGCTTACGCCATCAATAGTCGATTATTAGACCATTTAGAACATTTTTTTTCGATATATCGTGAGCGGGAACCGATAGAGTTGTTTACTTCCCTTAGTAAATCAAAACCTAAATTTCCAATGTTCGGTGCTCAAGCCTTTTTTAAAAAAAAAGATTGATATGATCATGAACTCACACATGATGTGACATGAAACATCAAAATAAAGTCGTAAATACTTAAAATATAATCAAACATATTTTCTGTATTTTGAGCTCAATTTTTTTCAAAACATTCGCGAGAACCACTGTGTAATTTGTGCCATCAAATATCAAAATCGGTTGAGCTGTAATATACATTTGTTACATATATTCAAATAGACAGAAAAACGCATTTATAGTTTTGCAATTATAGTTTCACAGTATAAGCTGAAATTATTTCAAAACATTCAAGGGGTCTCGATGGGTAATTTGAGCCATCAACATCAAAATCGGCGAATCGTTCACACAAAAAATCGTTACGTACCTTCAAATGGAAGAGCTAAATACATCACCCTCCTTGTGGGGATGAAAAATAATCATTCAGTTCATTTAGACACTCTGGCTCCAAGAAATTCGGTAAATTTATTAATCGCTACTCCCCTTCATCAAAGGGTAATAGATAGATATTTGTATAAATATTTTCCTCTCAGTGATATCGAAGCTGGATAAATTAAAATGCCATGAGCTAAATCGTCAAGTTTAATTAAAGCGCAGAGCTTACAGAAGTAACTGGAATTAAATTGAAATTTATTTCTGTCCAGGAATATGTTTTTTTCTATTAGATACATTTGGTTGGCCAGTAAGCCATACTCAATAAAATTATCAACAGTACAGAGATGTACTAGTATTTTGCGGTTTTAAAATATTAGTGTATTGAGTTAACGTAAGCATGATGGTATCGAAGGATCAATATAATTAGGGATTGATACATTTTTTGCGACTTCTATAATTTTGTTTTTTATTGAAAACTAGTTTCAAATGTTATACATTCATCTTCAGTTCTAAAAACACACAAAAATTTTAAAAAAATAAAATAATTATCATAACAATAGCAAAAAATAACGGGTACAATAAAACCACTATCAATCACATTTAAAAAAAAAACTACAAAAAAAGACAATTAATGATCTATTCAACAATCCCCGAAGACAGGCCCATCCCGAAACATTATGTCTTGATTCCTTATTACTGCCCATAGTGGAAATGAATCGAAAAATAAGGATTAAACCCTCCATTTAAAATAGAAAAAAAACATATCCTCATATTTCCCTTCTCCTAAAGATAAAATTGACACCGACCCCTAAATCATACTATTTACCTACAAACACCCCAACTTTCTTCCATTACGACAGCCTTGTACACATCCTCCTACGGCATAGACACAATAGTAAACCGTTTACAACAAAACTTCAAAATAATCAACAAATATTGCCTAAATTTTAAATTAAAAATAAACCCCTCTGAATCTGGAGCTATAATTTTTACAAAACGTCGGCCACAAATAGACCACCAAATTTACATAAACTCAGCCCAAATACCATGGTCTAAATCTGTAAAATATCTTGGATTAACTCTAGACAGATCTCTTACTTTCACCCAACATATTAACAACAAAACTGATTTAGCAAAAAAATTAATCTATAAATTGTTCCCTTATTTCAATAAAAAATCCAAATTTATCTTATATAAATCAGTCATTCGTTCTTAAATCACTTACGCATCACCCGTGCGGATTTCAACTTGCATAACCAATTACAAAAAACTCGGAAGAGTCCAAAACTTATGCAGAAGAATAATCAACAAGTACCCTCGTTACACAAAAATAGCCACAATGTTACAAGACTTGCAACTACCCTCAATTCAAGAATTTGTTTTATCACAAACTGTTACATATTTTGGTAAAAAAAACAGCCAGTGAAAACCCACTGATAAAAGCGATCGATAATTATAACAAATGTACACTCAAACGATACACTCATAAAAGGAAAAAACATTTATTGTTAAACTAACAATTTTCATTCACGTATTTTTATTATGTTTTCATTAACTTGATTATAGCTTTAAATGCTTAGATTTAATATATATATATATATATATATATATAGTAGTTTTGTGTGTGTAGGTTTTTGATTAATTTTCCTACTGTTGTTCCAATATATAAATTCACTTATGAGATACGACTTATTCTCAAACATTATTAATCACAAAAATCGATTTTGTTGATTTTAAGGATAAGTTATCCGAAATCATGTTAAAATATTTTAAAATATTGTTAAAGTGTATATATGTAAATAAAAATTTATATCTCTCTATTTCTTCCATTACAGTCATTTCCATTACTAAGTTGACATCCGTATGATGATATAGAAGGATCAATCTAATTAGGGACTGATGAATTACTGATAATAACTCAAGATGAATGTATAACATTCGAAACTAGTTTTCGATAAAACAAAATTATAGAAGTGGCAAATTATTTATCAATCCCTAATTTCCATTACTAGTTCAGTACGAGAACAAACCAATGGCCCTTTCTGTTTGATATAATCTACTTAAATCTTGGTGAATACCAACGTGTATTTGATTTCTTGTCTTAATTAAATTCATGTTTTATATTTCATTTAATTTAATATGTATAATAATACCAAATTGTATTTTGAATTGCTTATTTTTGAATTTTTGCGTGTTTTTAGAACTGAAGATGAAGTATAACATTTGAAACTAGCTTTCAATAAAAATAAAATTATAGAAGTAGCAAATAATTTATCAATCCCTCATTAATGTATTGGTTCATAAGATTACAAATTTAAATCGTTCCTCTGATGCTGATTTTGATTTATAAAGTATAGCCGTTTCGTTTTTAGGTATGGGTATCCTTTTAGATAATTTAAAGATGTTGGAAAACAGAGGCAATTATTGCTTAAACAACAAAAATGCATCGCTACCTTTGAACAGTCCTGTAATTCCCTAGCTCCCGATCAGAAGGATTCCTTTTCTCCCAGTTTCATTACGATTTTTTCTATGCGGAGCTATGCAACGTACTTGAGGACAGATTAAAGCATTCAGATTTAGATTCAAGCATCTGACTTGAAATTCACTGTATTATTAATATTTTTTGTGCGCTTCCATATAGATTAGAGAAGTACTGCTAATTATTTTATATTAGAAAAATAGCATAATTAAGGTAAAATGATATAGTTTTTAAAAAACTATAATAAATTACATTAATAATTAAAAAATATGTATAGTGTTGATGTTGTATTGTTGAATTTTAGAAAAAAAGAAAGGAAATGCCAGAAGATAAAAGAGATTTTCGAAACGTTGGTTGTTTGTGGGTAAAAAAATATTAATGTAGACAAATTATAAAGATAATTTAAGGGCAATGTGTTTGTTCACAAAAATAGCAAAACTATTTAATAAAAAACTTTGAAATAATTATCAAATGGCTCATAAACCAAAATGTTCCATGCAAAACACCACCAACAAGAAATTTAAAAATTAGTATAATCGTAAATAGTTGCTCTGGGGTAGTAGTCAATTGATTTTGGCTTGTGAAAAGTTGAATAACTGAAAATTTTACTTTTTGCGAGCGATTTACTCATATTATATCATTTAAATAATACATTATTTGGTACAAATCATTTTTCGATGTAGCCCGGGGCTCTATAGAAGCAATTAGTGACAGAGGAAGGATATAATGCCCCAGCCGTATCAAAGAGTCACCCTCCAGTGAACCCCAGATGGTATTGTTCGCCGATGAATCAGAAAAGGGGAGTGTCCTTTGCTAACTGCTCTGGACATCACAAAACAATACGCAAAAGCGCATCACACATTTGTCAGTTTATTTATTGATATTTTTTACTAGCATGTGATTAATTAAATTTGACCCATTTGACCAAAACTTCCTGGATCCTAATAAGGTCGCGTCTTTGAAGAACCATTAATGCTAAGTTCGAACCTGGATTTTGTGGCGTTTGAGATCATAAAACTACATACCGGGAAACTATATGTTTTCCAATAACTATGGAGAAATCATCATTATGAAAGAAATATAATCGAGTCAAATAAATATGGTTAGATATAACAATGGTTGTTTTGTAGCTTTAATTATTTTTCAAATGAGCATCTGGTATGTACCGGGAGATGTAAAATAGCAGAGTCCTTTTTAAAAGTTGGGTACAAATTACAATACACTGCACCTTTTCTAATACTGATGCGATTCAGATGATTTTTTTTTGGGGAGGAGGGTGATTTTAATTAACTTTCAAATTACAATATAGAAATAAAAAAAAAATAAGTTATGGGCAAATATGAATGCTTGTTATAAGAACTTTTCTTCCAGTTTTTCCTAAAGTTAAAGGCCTTCAAGAAGACTTTAACTATGTTCAATCAAAATCGTTTGAAGCGTTTTGAGGCTACGGATTATAGTAATAAGCGTTTTTCGGTTATTCAGCCTCTATTACGCAAAGGAGGTCTGATAGGGTAAAAAGTAAAGGAAGCTGAAACTAAACAAATTAATCGGTCTTCATATTCAAAAGATAATCGATCCACTGAAACACACGTAGACAGACACACAGGCCAATAGCCGAAAACGCTTTTTTAGGTCTCAGGAGTTCTACAAGGTAAAGATCTGCTGAAAGCCGGATACCGATAATAATTTGACCCGATAACAATATCTCCCTTACCTCTGGTGGCGTTAAGGAAAGTAAAAAGAGGTTATAATGTCACAAATAAAATCTGGAAATTAATAAAGGGAGCAAAGCCTGGGTTTGCATATAGAAGTGTAGTTATCGATTAACAACTCTAAAGAAATTGGCATGAGCCTTAAAAGTAAGTCAATGGCAATAAGACAGATTCTATCATCGGATTGGGGAATAACACGAAGAAATAACCCATATATATAAACCCATATAAACTTATATATATATATATATATATATATATATATATATATATATATATATAAGTTACTCGACAGCGAGTGAAAACTGATAAAAAAAAAAGAAAAAGGTTAAAGAAAGAACACGCACAGAGACAAAATCAAGACTGCTTAGTTCCTCTTTGCTCCTTATATACATTTAGCTCTTATTTACATAAGAGATTTGGTATTAAGTACATTAATACTATGCTCCAGACTATAACTTAAATATATGTATGTATATATATATATATATATATATATATATATATATATATATATATATATATATATATATATATATATATATGGTATATAAATGATAATCAATAATAACTTAAGTTTAATAGGAGAGTAAACTATAAATATTTCATTATAAAGTTAAATCAATAATAAGTGATTTATAAGTGCACTAATATTTGTAATTTTTCAATAGTTTATTTAAGTTTATGTGTTTGTATTTGATTCTATTTTTTCTGCATTACTTCTTTCACTTGTTTAAATATAAAGTTTTACCATTATAATTAAATAAATATTCACCCTATACCTATCGTCCGATTAGAGGTAAAAGGTGACTAAGTGTCTGAACCACTAATTCATTTGTATCTCTAACTAGACGATATTTTCATATTCGTATCTCTATTTCTAGCCCATATAACGGATCTACAAAGTGGGTCGAAACCACAGCCAAAAAGAAAAAAAATGTATAGCCTAGTGAAATGTAGTCTTTGCTCGCACTGACCGATTTAAAATACATTTCAATGCATCAAGAAAAAATTCGATGATAAAAAATTATAATAGAAAAGGGTTGACCTTTTCACCAGATTTATATTCAATATAGTTTGTTCGTTCTTGAAAGATCACAATATGCAGTAACTGAAGAAATTTCGTTATGTCACAGTTCCAGAAAAATATGTCTATGTCCACCCTTCGTAATGGAGAATAAACCGACGGGACCAAATGAATAGGGGATGATGGAGTACTTTGAAGATAATCCCATGAAGCGGAGTAGCTGAAGCTGGGAGCTAGAGCTGTCGTTTAGTTCCGAATCACGTATTGTTTGCCAAATTAAATCAACGTCCCTTGGACCCAAATGATCTCAATGTTTCGTGACTCACATACATTTATACAGAGTAGCAATAAAAACTTAGCGTTCCCCACAGTGCACGTTATTTTATCAAAGGATGCTTAGCGAAAGGAATAGAAGGATAACTTATACGTATTTCGGGATCACTTTCTGGACGTTGCTCTAAAACAATCATACTAAAGGGATGATTTTTTATTATTTCCTATTTGTTTAAAAATTCAATTAATATATTAAATGCTACAGCAATATAAGATGAATGATGTTAGATTCAACCAATTGTTTTTTTTTTCTTGAAATAAACAAGTCAAAAGTTTTAAATTTAAGATGTAGAAAATGATTATATTAAAATGAATCCACAACTGATGCCAAGTCCAAATAAACTATTAAATTATGCAAATTTAAAACACTCTTCGATATTTAATTCGAACTTGGAAAGAAAAGAACCAATTTATTTTTCATCCTAATAGCACTAAAAGAAAGTAATAGTTTACTAAACAACATATTACTTAATAGTTATCCATCTTTAGTCAAATCATAATTTTGATACGTTAAGATTGATTAATTCTTAGTTGGCCAATGGAACACATTAATGTGCTTAGTTTTCCTTCATCGATTGTCTTACTGTCTTCTCGTTTTTAGGAAATTGACATAAAATGTAATTCGGACCATATTTCGCCAGTTTGATTCGGTTGTAGATGCATTGTATTGATATTTTGGTTAATTAAGTTTTGAAGATTGAGAAAAAATATAAAGTGATTTAGAATAATTACACTAAAGCCTATAAAAAAAAACACTAAAAATAACAAAACTGTTTGTCTATTTGGAAATAATAACCCATTGTATAATAACTTGCTGCGTTTTTTTTTTTCTTTATTATTATCTTACATGTTATTTTTATAATATTTGTTGTTTTGCACATTTCCATCTATAGTTTTGTCAGTTTTTTTTTAAATATTAAGACGTAGTATTTTGATTTATTTTTTTAATTACTTTTTCTTAGATTTCTTTTACTATTTTCTGTTTGATTTTCATTTTAACTGCTCAATTTTATGTATGCTAATAATTACCATAATACGCCAATGACGCTCAGGGTAGAGGCGCACTAAATAAATAAATAATAGTTACAGTTATCATCTTTCATTGTGCCTTTGCTTGTTGGTGTTTGTTCTTTTAAATAAATAAATTGACAAGCAAATTAACCTTCATGCTAAATTTATTAGTGACGTTGCTATTGTTACTACTTTAGCGATCGTTGATTCGATAATCTTACTCAAAATAAATAATTTATTTTAAAAAAAAATATTTAAGCTATAAAAAAACTTCGTGCTAAAATAATTATACAAATCTAGTATAGGCTTCTGCCTTTGAAAAAAACATGCCTCAAAATCTTAATAAAAATTATCAAGCCGGAACATTATCTGTGAATCATTAATAAATTATTTAAATTTCTAATTTCGAACATATGCCATTCAAGAGGAGCTTCGAGCTCCCAAGTAAAACTTCACAGTTCATGTTCGATCAAATTTATGATTCTAATGAATATATTTATATCGATATAAGAAACAAATAAAGTAAAACAATGTTTTTTTTTTCCTTCTGTTTATCAATCCGCAGCTGTTAAATGTTGTTAAAAAATAATTATAACAAATTATAAATATTCATAAAATGGAAATAAATTGATCAAACTGAGCAACTGTGTAAGCATTACCCTCAGAAATAATACCATTTGCTATGGCATTATTATTGTATGGCAATGATATTGTTTTCAAACTGTTACATATATTTTAGTATATGAATGTAATTATGATAAAAAGAATATTTATTAGACATGTTATACATTTCTGATTACGATAAAGTTTAAGTATTATCCTCATTCAATCAACGTAACCAAATGATAAACATTGAGATTAATACTATAGAGTTTTTCGAAACTTCGGAAACTTGGACTGCCTGCTCATTTTACGACCCACTCCAAGCCGAGGAACTCCCTTAATCTTGCTAGATTTGGAGCAGGTATTCGGTAGAACTGGCGCTTCCTTGCTGAAGCAAAAGCTCAGAAAGTTTTATCATTAAATTTCGCTGATCTCCCCCTTAGAAGAAGTTGTCCCGAAGTTACTTACTTCAATTCATTTTCATTTCTTGAATCCACTTGATACCATATTTTATAGATCATCATAGGCAATCATTACCTATGAAGAACTCATCATTCACCTCATATTTGTAATTATTTTTATTGGAGCAATTGAACAATGCTGAATACAATCGTGTAAATATGTATTTATTACTGAATGTAGAAAAAATCAAGGCCATCCTTATAAGTATCTTCTTAATTCCCTTCCTTATTATCCCTTACTTTATCTCAATAGCTTACCAATTCATTTCCGTGCCTCCATCAGAAATCTTGGGGTAGTTTTTGATCAGCACCTTTTCTAGAATAAACATGTTTCTCAAAAGTGAGATGAGGCTGGAGAGACTAATTAATTGCTTCATTAGATTCATCTTCGGTCTCTTTAAGCGCTCGCACCCACGTCTCCAGTTGGTAAACCGAGTTGATGTTGCTTTACCCAGTTTTCCGACGGCAATTCTTCCAAGGCGTCTATTTTTCCGATCCTTTAGAACATAAAAGATTCCGTATATCCTCAATTTGTTCACCCCTTGTTCCTCTGTCCATTCTCTAAATACCAGATCCAAGACCTTAAACCTGTTTATTTCACAGAACTGCTTTCTTTAAAAATCATTTATTATCGTTTTGGAATTCCTTACCCATAAAAGACTTCTATCGTTTTCTTCTGAAAACATTTTTTTATTGGTAATAAGTATAAAATAAGTCTTCAAAACCAAACTTGTAATCTTTTTCTGAGTGATGTTGTACCAATACAGTTTTTTTAAATTATATTTTGGGTTATTTTTATTTTTACAATCAATCGTATGTTGGTAGATTCTGTTTTTTTTTTATATTTTGGCCACTTTCACCCTAACAGACAATTTAAACAATTAATTTTACGTACTTCACCTGCAGTTTAATTTGTCTTCAATTTTATCTGAAATGAACAATAATAATATTGTTGTCGGCCATGAGAATCTTTTTATTCAAAACTTGCGTCAGAAATTTTATTTTAATACTTTGTAAAACCCATATATTCAAATTTTCGGACGAATATACAAATAAAAATTTGTTGACTAAAAAGTTTTCATAGGGTATTAAATTTCGAAAAATTTGCATTTATACATACCTTTCAATTTTTTTAAAATATGCAAACAAACGCACATAATTCAGAAACTCCTTGACAGATTCAAACCCAATTCGGAGGGTCGGTAGATGTTCTTAAACTACGTGGTTTGGTTTGACCGGGGTGTTCCAACTGGTTTTAATCAATTGGACTCTCTACTTCATCCATCCTTGGATGATTTCTGCATTTTCTTTGGCTTCTTATTCTTACCTTTTTCTTTTCCCAATGAAGTGTACATCCAATGTTTTCTTCTGTACTATTTTACCCTCTGATTACATGTCCTAACCATCTCAGCCTACTTGCGTTGTCACAGTTTTTTCTTAACATTTTCAGTATGGCATTCTCACAGCTATTATCTTGGGAGAAGCTTCAAATTTCTGCTCCTTTGGTGTCTAGTGCTTAATTTCTTTGATGAACTTGATAGATATCTTTTTTGTAGTATTCTGCACATGTTCCTTTCCTGAAACACTCCAAATGCTCATTTGAAAGATAATCTATTTATCTAAACTGTAAACCGGGAAATCCTGTAAGTAGACAGACCAGATATTTTTGAAATATATTTAATTCTCACTGGGCAACAATAGCATTAAATGGTTCGTAATAAGATATATTTTGGAGTGTATCTCCATAAAAATATTTCAATTACGAACCATTTTCTTAATTCCATTGTTGCACCATAAGAATTAAATATTTTATTTCATTATCGTATGGGTGGCTAATCTTTTTTGTTATAGTCTCTTTTGATTCAAATAAAGTCATTAATAAAACAGTATTCGGATGATATAACATGAAAAGAAACTTTGTTTCGTGCTTTGAAAAACTATTTTATGTTTCAGTGCCAATTAAACAAATTGTAAAAAAAAAAAATTGTATATGTACACGACTAAAAAATAAACGTTACAATTTTAAGTATTTTTATCAATATCCGATAAATTAATTAATTGGTTAAATTATTTTAATGAAAAGTAAAATCGGCTTAGAAATATTTTTTTACCAACGTTCTAAATATAATTAAAACATAATTCGGTAAAACCACGAAAAAAATATTACCAGGCACCGGCGAGATTCGAACTCACGATCTCCTGTTTACTAGACAGGCGCTTTAACCAACTAAGCCACGGCGCCATGCTACGCTGTGGCCAAAATGCATTAGAACCCATTGGGCACTAATTATTTTCTTAAAAATAACCGGAATATGATCTGAGAATTTGCACAGTAATTAATTTATCCCTATTACTTAATTTACTTTTTAATATAAGGCCCAACTTACGTATGCACCCTTAGAGAGTTGTCATGTAACGTTGATTTTCAAAAGGCTTTAAAATACAAAATAAAATTCTTGCTAACATTCAATATCTACAAGCATCTATATAATCTATTTACATTTATTTTAAATGTATAATAAATACATGTTATAATATTTCTTAAGAAAACTGAACATTTTTTAAATAAAATCTTATTTTTAATTCCTTTTATAAACAAACTCTATTTAAAATCAGACTGCTTGCTGATTGACTGATGAATTGTTTCTCTAGGTAAATATTCGATGAATTTCGTACTAGTAATAGTAACCTCTAATGGCTAAGTGCGGTTGAGCGTGATCTCGGCCAAATCACCTCCTTACACAACCGTTGGCTTAGAAACAGTACGGTCCTTACCCCAAGTACTGAGCCCAAAACCCTTCACGGGTTGTAGTGGTACAGGTTTTAATGGCTAAGTACCAGTGACGCGTCAAGAGAGATGCGCTGGGAATCGACAAGACTCAGCTTTATCCTTAGCACATGAGGGAGAGCGGGTTCGGGGATCCTCAGGCCAAGTGTTAATATTTTTAATAAGTATGGTAGTGATTTAATGTTTTATTTTATTATTACATTTTATTCCGACTAATTACTATTACTATTTTACTTTTATTCTATTCATTTTCAGTTTCTTTGGTATAGCTTCACAATTGGGTGCCTTACAATGAACCTTTTCTTTTATTTATTTATGTATTTTGATCTTGTTTTTTCGTATGAATCTGCATACACGTATGCTCAAGATTGGGGTAGATTCTATTATTCGTGGATGAATAAATTAATTTTTTTTTTGAGAAAGTACAGTTTATTTTAAGAAAAATATTTTCACTCACTGTTATCTTCGTATTTCTATAGCACATAATACTTCCAGAAATGAAAATGTGGATTTTCCATATGATAATTTTAATGTATGCTAGTAAATTCAATATGTATTTTATTGTATAGTGTTTGGTTCTGCTACTGTTTTACGAAATATATTTCTTTAGTTCAGTTCATGCAGTCTAAAAGAAAATTAGCTTAGATTTTTTGACGGAGAATATTAAACTGATGTAGTATCATCAGAATACATTTCATGTATCTTTTTTCTTTATATCCAACAAAAGACATAGATATTAAATAAAAGCATCGTTGTATACCATATCGATTTAATAAAATATGAATAAAAAAGCAAATAAGAATGAATAATCATAAAGAGCTTTGATTAATTATAATGCCCATATCATAGTGTTTAGTAGTTCTTTTTCGATTCTCCAATCATGTAAAAAGGAATACATATTTAATTTGTTAATATTGCATCTATTAATCTCCAAGCCTATGTGAATGGTTCATCGTTCTCATCGTGCCCTTAATAGAGCGGTTAATTTGGTGTTCCGTTTTGTTTTATCGATATTTTTAATGCATTACTATATATTTTTAAGATGAGAGATGGAGGCGAGGATAAATGATATGCGACCCGGGAGAGGAGATACATTTGTTCAGAATGCATAGCATTTCTGTTAGAACGGTCTTACCTGTGAGCAAGGAAAAACGCCTCTGTCGATCGTAGAACACGAAACCATTTTAATGAAACCTCTATACCAAGTGGTTGAAAAGTCTTGAGGAGGGTAAGAATAATATATTAAAAACTATAATTGTTTGAGAAAAACTCTGAAGTAATTAAGCTGAGGAATTTCAGTAGGATATGTAGACATCACATAGCATTATCACCCTGTCAGTTTTGATGATGGCACAGGCTTTTTGCTACAGGCGATAATACAATTCAAGATGTCAGGGACATTAAAATAAAAGACAAAGAGGATTTATTAGAAGACATGTATAAAGGGAGCGAGTAAAACACGTATCCGCAGAATATGAGACGGAGAGAGAAAAATGAGAGACTGGAATAGGAAGAGAAAATGCAATTGTTGGCAGAGGGTAGATTCTATTTGGTGAAGGGTCTGGTTTTTAGGGTTACCGGGGAGGGGAGATGAAGGCAGTCGTCCTGGCAACGGGTCAATACAGCCTGCGCTGGACCAATGCGCGTTTGGCTCCGCTTTTATTAAATATTTCCTGGAATATCCGGGCACCGGGAGCTCGTATCGACTCCAGCCCATGTCGATGGGGTTGTGCATCGAAGAAACGGATTGGAGAGGCACCTTTGTCCAAAAGAGAAAAGCAGAGTTACCTCGGTCAGTGATACCTAGTCAGATAGGAAGTAACGTTCAAATATCGCAGAAGGTTTTTTTTTATACCCTAGATTATTCTACTAATTGACTAAGGACAAAATAGTCGAACTCTAACAATGTATTTCTTATTTCTGATCCCTCAATAATCACATGTTTAGTTCTTCTATTTAGATTTTTTTTTAAGTAATAGAACTATGGTCTATTGTAAGGATGATGTATTCATTAAGAATAAATTGTAAACATATTAAATTTAATAGCCTCAAAGGTGTAAATGAAATATTGGGCAATACGAATAAATAAATAATTATTAGAGCTATAAAATATCATTTAAACTTGGGCGTAAAGGTATATTGCCATTGAAAACGTATTTCGTACTTCTTTTTCCGGGCCTATTGGCGTAGCGTTGAGTAGTTCATTTCACAAGATAAACGATGAAAAGATCATGCAAAGCAGTTCTTTAAACTATATGGTTAACAAATGTCAAAACACATTGTTTCTTATTGTATGCTGTTTTCTTGCATTAGGATTATTTAAAATAATAATTTGTCATATTATTATTTTTTTTTCAAATGTTTTTTTTTCAAAATTGTAACTCTTTCTAAAATTTAATCTAAAAAGGTTGAAACTAAATCTAATCTGGTCTCTCAATTTTTAAAATCAAATATTGCGTATTTGTATCATTTTTTTTTTCAAAACATCGAAATTGAAACAGAGTTTAAATTTGTCGAAGATACTATTAGAAAGAAATAATGAAGTTAGAAACCAAAAAAAAATTGGTCTGGTTATCACACAACTTTAAATTTCCTCCGTACATGAAATCAATTTTAGTTTCCACGAAAAAGTTTATTTTTAATTAAATAATAAGAGTAGCTCAATTACAAGCATGGCCAGCTCCGCATTGTAAACTTTTTTTGGAGCACGCGAAACTGATGACATGTTACTGAATATCACCGAAGTGACGGTTTTAAACATGGTTAACACGTTTCTGGCGGTTTTAGTAACGAAAGAGCCTTAGTATTGCATATAGGACGAAACCACCCGACAAAAACACTGTCTAACTCATTTTGTGATGATAAGATGATCTGACCATAAAAATGGTGAAAAAACACGCCCAAATCCAAAACTGAGCAACTCATATAAAAATTAATGGTTTACGCGTTTTTCGTGACTCTCCATTAATTTCATTAATTTTTATAAAGTATTTAGCTTTAGTATATCATCCATTACTCCATACATTACTACTCTTATTTCTGGAAAAAAAAATTTCAAGCAGGCAAAATATATCTATTTTTTCTGTTTTAATTAATTATTAAATTTTAAAAATGTGTGAAATGGATAATATAACCTGGCATTTCCGGTAAAACGATTATGCAGAAAAAGTTGCTTTAACATTCCACTTTGATATATACCTAAAATAAGTTATTTCAGCTTCCTACAACTTTTCGTTTTTGAATTCGATTTACATATACCACATAAACAGACACACACATACCGTTTTGCGAGACGGGTTGGAGATTGGTTATTTGAACTAAGAGGGCATTATGTATATCCGTTAAAAACTTGGGTTAAACATTTTTCACGATCGCAATACTTCCCCTTACTTTATTTTTTATATAAATGCAAGTGAAAGTAAAAAGAAAGAAGAAAATTGGTTAAATCGTTGAAAAAAAGTAAAGACGCCTTGGCTGAAATGAAGCTTGGGAAAGCGGCAGGATAAGACGATGTAAAATGATAATAAATTTCAACTGGAAGAAAAGAAACCTACTTCCTACTTCTTCGATGGCTCTACAACTCATAAAGAGTCTCCCGCAAATGGAGCCACCAGTCTTCTCTGTTTTGTTCTGGCATTCTGGACATCTATTGCCACACAATCCACCCAACGCAGCTAAGGTCTTCCAACTTTTCTACGTTCGAAAATTTTTGAAGTGTAAACTTCTTTGGCTCGTTGGGAACATTTGGGATGGGGTAAAATAAGCAAACTCGCGTGTACCATACCGTACACTACCTAAATCCAGCCTACAATTTCTCATCTGTTTATTATCTTCCCGATGAGCTAGAGACTTAAAATTTGGAACATATCTTAGGAATTTTTAGGAGTGGGTGACAATGCAATGATAACAGGAGTAGGGACAGCGCAGCGCTTAGGACACTCTCGGATGACTACTTTTGACGCCTTCGTCCTTTCTTTTCCTTTGACGGAAGTCTTTGACGGAACGAGCTACGATTGTTATAGGCATACCGCTTTAAACAGGAAGAACCCTGCTAACTTTCGTTCGATCATAGTATAGGTCTTGCACTTTCAGTTTTTCAAATATTTTAATACGAATTCGGAAATCACCTCTGTGAAACTTTGTATTAATTTTTTTCGCTAACTAAAAAGACTAGGTAAATTGATTATTCTACCATCCAAAATGAAGCCTGGCTAATTCTCTTTAAAACGATATGCCATAGAAAATTGTAGCTCAATCCTTTAAGAAGCTATGAATTCAAGAACGGCAATAGAGATGGAAAAATAGTATTTCCTAAAAGTTATCCGTTGGCATCGCTCGCGCGACTTGTGTTTTTAAAATACGACCACTTTAAAAACTAAAGGGATTAATGCTTGATCGAATGGCATGTCAACCTTAAAAATCGGTTAACTATTTCCAGAGATATTCTAAGAAGCAAGATCTGAGGCGGAACTACGGGCCGGTTTATGAGATGATTCCAACGAACACATTACAGTTAGATTGGAACAGGCCTGATTATTATCTTATATATTTGTATCTTGGTTCTCCTAGAGAGAAATTTCCCTCTTAGATCCTAATCTAAAGCCTATAATAGTACCTATTGGCTGCCATAATCCGACGATGAACCTCTGGTTGCATTTTATTGGTCGAATTCAACTGTGTCCCTATGTAGATAAATTCCTCTACCCAGTCGAAGCTGAAGTCTCCAATTTTTCTGTTCCTCCTAGATACTCCTCCTCTTTTAGGATCGCAGAGCATATACTTTGTTTTAGACTCGTTTACGAGAATCCAACTTTAGCAGCTGTGAAGGTTCAGGAAGCCACTCTTCATGCTAATAAACTGCGTCCAACGATATCCAGATCATCTGCAAAAGCTAGAATTTGGCATGATTTGTTGAAAATTGTCCCTCCTACCTGGGTTCCCGACTCTCTGATGGCACGTTCTATGGCAATATTAAACAGCAAGCATGCCAAACAATCACTTTGTCTCAGTCCCTTGCGACTATGAAAAAACTCAAATGTAGCTCCAGACTCTCTCACCGAGCACTGAGTAGCTTTTGTCATTCTTGCAGGGCGGACTAACTCGGAGGGATGTCTAGAGCAATCATTCCATCATATAGCTCCTCTTGTACTATGCTTCATCACAAGAAGACTGAGAGTGGCTTGGCACTCCAATGGTGGATTTATTGTTCATTCAAATCAGATAGACCACGTGCTGGTAAGTAGAAAATATAGATCTAATACCCAAAAAGTGTGTGTACAACAAGGAACTAGCATCTGACCACTATATGTTGATGGCCCTTGCTCATGCTAGAATATCATTGACTTACAGCAAGCTAGTGAAGTTAACTATTAAGTACGAAACGAAAAAATAAATATCCTACCATAAGCTAGCTATTCTCTAAGTCCGTCGAAGAGAAGTTGCGAAGCACTGATCCAAATGCAACGATTTGCAAAAGATGGGATTTATGTACGGGAAAAATGCACGATATTGCGAAGGAGATCATCGGACAAAAAACCACTGACAGAAGGAGATTCTGGTTTGACTTAGAAAGCAAATTGGCTACGGATTAGAAGAATGCTTCATATCACATGATGATTCTGAGAAGGCACACAAGAGGAGCTGTTGAAGACTATACAAATAAGAGAAGGACTGAAAAGAGGATTCACCAGAGATAGAAAAGATCTTGGGAAAGAATTGAGATGTATCGGGTTAAGAATGAAATTAGAAAATTCTGCCTCCGACTAAGCAGATCTCGCTAATCATTCAAGCCCCAATCAAATGCCTGTAAAACATAGATGGCTCTCTAATCACCGAAAGAGACAAGTACGATAGAGGAACCACTTTGATAACCTCTTTAATGGAGAATCCATAGGCAAAGGCATGCACCAAGAGGGCGACATAAGCGGTTAATAGAACCTCCTGATGAAGAGAACGTACATGACGCTATTGATCGAATTGGAATAATAAAGTCCCAGGAGTGGATGGAATCCCGGCTGAGTTTTGAAAACATCTAGGAGAATCAATTTCTAAATATATCTATAACTTGTTTTTAGGCATCTGCGTTTAAAATGTCGGTATCATAAAATATATCGGTATTATAAAATATATCGTTATAAAATATCGATATACCGGATGTTAAGATATCGATAGAAAATATCGGTTTTTCAAATTTGATATATCGATATATCGCGTTTCGATATCCCAACCACTTGGAAGAAAATTTGATAGAAGAGGTAATGACCACGAAACATGTAAATTCACTGTCAGAATCATTCGACTCAGAACTTAAAAGTAAATATAAAAGTTTGTTTCTATTTGAGACGACCGTCATATTCGGTGTATAGAAAGAAAGTGGATTAAATAGAGAGAATTTCACGCAGTTTTCTTAAAACAAAGAGAATAATTCATTTCTACGAACAAAACGAAAAGTAGAAACGACTTATAATCGACAGAATTTATTTTGAATAAGTATGTAATAATTGTTACAAATTTAACTAATTGATACAACAAAATATCTAACTTATAAGAAAATACTAGTATAATGTTAAATCCGTTTTAAAAACAAAGTGTAAAGCAAAAAATAATATAATAATAATTAACCAGTTTTAAATTTGGATTTTGTTTTAATCACTCACTTCCCCATTTTTTAAATAATTTAAATGGTAATTAATTAATAAAATGATAATATAATTAAACTGTGAAATATGGGCGGCTCATAGATTTTGCATTGCCATATCCAACAGCTTGACATGCCTTAGCTTCCTATTTATTGCCACACCCTAGTCAACTCCACTCCACTCCACTCCGTAACCGGTGGGCAGATAGTTGAACAAACAATGAATTAGAAGAGGTCACCTCCTTGTATAAATGTTAGACAAAAATAGAACTTCCTTATCAAATAATTAACCGAAAATCCTTCATCGGTTGCAGTGTTACAGATTTTAAAATTAATTTAATTTAAATACTTGTTACAAAAATATTTTTCTACAAACATTTATTTTATTTAATCCAGACAATCCTTTTTGAATTCAGTTATGCAGTTTTAGGAAAAACTAATTGCTTTGAAATGATTCTTGCGAGTTTTTTAAAAAATTGTGCTTTGAGTATTTTTTTTAAAAAATGCGTGCCTGCAAAAATAGTGCCATAGTTCATATCTATTAACGATTTTTTTTTTCACTCTGAATCTGATTCAATCAATATCGAGTTCAGAAAAAAATTATGATTAATGATTGTCCATTGAAAAAATAAAATAATAATATCACCCTATTTCTGAACGTTTTTTATTTACTTGGTTTCACACTATGGCCGATGATATATATATATATAATATATATATATATATATATATTCGGCTCTGTTGTCCTTTTACATCTTTGGCCGCCTGAACCAGCCTTCTCCACCTATGCCTATCTTGGGATACTGCTTTTCAGTTTGCTCCATGCAGCTCAGCCTAGAGATTTTTCGAGATTTCAGCACTCTTGATCTTTCTGAGAAGAAAGCTCTACTTGCGCTTGTTAGGATGGATTTTTCGGCTATCATATGTTTTGTTTTATCTTCATTTACTTATTTACAGTGGAATTACAGGAATTACAGGCAACTTTGTTAGTACGACAAAGCCCTGACCGGGGTCATTCGAGTTAATCAATCAATTTGCAACCGAACGTGGGAATACACTCCGTCAGTGATGTGGAATTCTGTTCCTGGATTGATCGAACTCACTTAGCTTTTCGGTCCCAAATCCGTCCTAATGGAAACTGTCCATCTTAGTAGCGACCAGTAGAGATCATGTCGTTATCGTTTTGGGTGGTTGTCATGGACGTTTGCCATGAAGTATAGCTTCATCACCTCTAGGGTACATCATGTCTATAGGGTACATAAGGACAAAGAAATGTGCCAGGAAAAACAAATTTAAGGTTTTAATTGTTTATCTCGAAAAATTTCGGAAAATTACACACAAAAAAATATTTCAAAGTGTACTAGCGGGAACAAAAATCCTCGATTACCTAAATAACGATTTCTATTTCGAAGAGAACTTTAACAATAACAGTAAATTGAATTTTTTTTCATATCTTTTTAGTCTTATTTTTCCCGAAAATAATAGACTCTTGCACTGTATTGAAGGTCAACGAAGAGGGGCGGAAGTGCAATTTATTTCCGTTTCATAATCCGTAGAACACGATGCGTATTATATATGCACGTGAATATATAAGACGCATCGTGTTCTACGGATTATGAAACGGAAATAAATTGCACTTCCACCCCTCTTCGTTGACCTTCAATACAGTGCAATAGTCTATTATTTTCGGGAAAAATAAGACTAAAAAGATATGAAAAAAAATTCAATTTACTGTTGTTGTTAAAGTTCTCTTCGAAATAGAAATCGTTATTTAGGTAATCGAGGATTCTGATTCCGTTTTCGAATCGGATTTTTGTTGCAGCATATATATATATATATATATATATTACGTATATATATAAGTTTACCCAAATTTTCGCGGTTAAATATTTTTTTTCCACCTCTACTGTTCCTCTAACTTGATTCAAAGGACTAAAATCCAGTTGCATTTGAAACGTGATTAAATTAACTTATATTTACTTATGAAGTTATTTTAGGTGAAGAATATAATGTATTAAATTAAATACAATTGCGATATAAGTTTATAAATATAATAACATTAATGGTAAAATTAATATGATGATGTAATCAATTTGAATTGTACATAGTTTTAATAGTAATAATGTGAATTTGGTCTTTTATAGAATAAAAGAGTATTTCATTTTTTATATTTAAGACACTTTTTTTATTATCGAAAATATATTATTTTTTTATACTGAAAATATTTCAATTTTTAAATTGGTGATATTTTATTTTTTGAAGATATTATATTTTTCTATGTTGAAGGTATTTTATTTAATGCATTGAAGATATTTTATTTCTTCATTCTGAAAATAATTTACTTTAATTCATTTTTACACTCCATCTTACCTTGAAACTGAAAGCATTAATTTTTAATGTCGCATTGGAGGTGGTGTTGAGCTATATGTCATGGCTACATAAAGGCCAAGATCCTACTTCAATCCCCTTCTTCCTTTCCTCGCCTAGAATACATGTTTGTTGAAATTTCAACCACTTCCTCTCTTCTGTTTTATGCAATTGTCTACCGACTTCCCCGTGTTCCATTAGACAACCTCTTCGAATCCTCCCTTGTCCAATTGGTCTCTAACTATCCCAGTGTCTTTACCTCCGGTGATTTTAACGTTAATATGATATCTGAATCCAGTGATAAATCCTTTCTTATTAATCTAGTGCTTTCCCTCAGTCTTTACTTTGTTCCCTATTCTCCAACCCATCACATACCATTTTCCGACACCTGGTTAGACCTTCACATTTCTGATTCTCCTATATCCACTCCTCTTCCCAGCACCCCACTCCTTTCCTTTCGGCACATGACCTTATCGAGATTTCATATGACCTACTCGTCAAATCTTTTTCTCCTAAGGTTGTATCATATCGTTGTTTGGACCTTCTTTCTTATGAATCCCTTCAATCCTAACATCATACAGATGTCATACATTCCTATAATATTATAGATCCCATTGTTTCCACCCTAACCTCAAACCTACAATCCATATTAGACACTCGTGCTCCCCATCATCAAAACTGTCCCACTGGTCCTTGGAAAAACTCCGAAATTAAAGAAATGACAAGAAAACAAAAAAAAATAGAAAACAGAAAGCAGCAAGAAACTTCGGCGCACTCGTTTTCCAGCTGATTTTGCGTATTCCAAGCAACTTCGCAATGAAACCCAATCTGCAGTCCGACTTGCTAAATCCCACCACATTCATTCCGTCCTTTCCAATGCTCCTGATTGGAAATCCAAAGAATCCAAATCCTTCCTCACCGTATGACTTCCATTCTATTTCTCTCCTCTCTAACCTCTCAAAACCACTGGAGCGCCTGGTACAAGCTCAACTTTCAAACTCCCTAGAACAAAGTTTCCTCATTAACCCTTTTCCAATCTGGCTTTCGAACTGGCTACTCAGCGCAATCCGCTCTTCTGAAAATAACCTGCGACCTCCAAACCGACATTGAACACTAAAATTTACCAATATTCATCCTTTTAGATTTCTCTAAAGCATTTGATACAGTGGATCATAACATCCTCCTTAATAAACTACAAAGTCTTCCTTTATCCAAAAATATTGTCCGCTGGTTCTAATTCTTCCTCTCGGAGCGGTCGCAGAATGTAGTCATCCCAGGTCAACCACCATCTTAAGCATTGCCCCTTTCCTGTGGTGTCTCTAAGGGTTCGTCTCTGTTGCCCCCCACTCTGTTTGCTATTCTGTTTGCTACACTCATTAATATATATATATATATATATATATATATATATATATATATATATATATTTATATTAATGACCTTCCCCTTCTTATCCATCACTCCCAATACCATATCTATGCTGATGATTTCCAAAAATATCTGTCCTTCCCACCTTCCGACCTGTTACTAGCCACAAAAAAACTTAAAGAGGACTTGAATCGAATAATAACAAGCTGAAGTTGAATTCAGAGAAGTCAAAGGTTTCCAATTGCATTAGGTTCCCACCACCTGCTTAAAACTGTTCCTTATATCCCAAACTTGTTCTCGAATAATAATCCCATAAAGTTCTATCCAACCATAAAAAAAACTTGGAATCACCTTTGACCAAACTCTTTCCTGGAAAAACCATGTCTCCGATATCTTCCGTCGTATCTTTTCCATTTTAAAGCGACTAAATTGCATCCGTCACCCGTAGACTCCTAGTTCCCTCCTTAATATTCCCCCACTTTGACTACTGTTGTACGGCGTCTCTGGGGACCTCGTGGCAAAAATAAAATGTTTGATAAATTGCTTTCTACGATTCATGTTCGGGGTCCTAGAGAAACGCCTCTGTCTCCCGATTCTATGAAGAGTTGAAGTGGCTTTACCCTTCCTTCCGTCGCGACGCGTCCTAGGTATATCCTGGCATCCTTTCTCTACCAAGTTATCCAAACTCGTCGTCCATCATGTATTTTCGACCTCCTACAATTCAAATCTTTTGTTCTCTCTCGCAATGACCGTTCTCGGCGTTCTGATTTATATACAGCGTCCCACCGATACGCAGCTTTCAATAGTACTTTTCTTATCAGATCCTCATCTTTATGGAATTCCATTTCTTCTTCTATCCATCGCTCCAATGCCCTCTCCACCTTCAGATCCCGCTTACACAATTACTTCTTGTCCATCCCGTTCCGAAATAATTGTAAATAGAATTTCTTTCATTTCAAACAAAATTTGTAAATATGTATTAATAGATTTTGTACCTTGTTAATTATCCTTACCCCATTTTTATTTTTTATTATGTTTCATTAATATTAGAAAGTTGTCTGTTTTTTATTTGAAGGACTCAGGTCAACAATACCAATTTCATGTGCTAAATATTACTTCATTTTGACTTGTAATTTTCACTTCTATTTATTTATTGACTTTTTTATTTTTGTTATCTGTAAATTCATGCTTTCCTATTTCATCTACTCTAAGGCTATGAAGCCTCTCACCTATCATTGCCTGTAATTGTTATTCTAAAGGGACTTGTCCCGGAATAAATAAAGAGTTTATTATTATTATTCTTACTTTTGAGTTTGAGAAAAGTAGGACATTAGAGTCAATTTCATTAAGTCAACATTTAGTCCAGTATCAATTTCATGAAATTACGCGTGTTTGTGTGTGTGTGAATATTGCTGTTTCTTGCAATCTGCTTTTCTAAGGCAGATGGGGGCTCCAGAAACCGCATTTATCTAATTTATTTATTTATTTTTAAGGGAATTTATCAATCAAACTGAATTACTTAGTTACATTAACTTAAAAGGCTAGAGACCATAGACCCTCTCCTCCCCCCCCCTGCTATGGTCAATAGATTAGGAATCTAGATTGGAAAATACCATTGGAGATCTTTTCTTTCCGTTTACCAATTCACTTAAGTAAACTATATGATGGCATGCAGGGTAAATATAATAACAGATTTTAATAAAGATCATACTTTATTTAGAAGAGGTTATAAATTATATTGATGGTATAATTATGCACAATCTAAATTAATTTCACTATGAAAAACTATTTATTATAACATACGTATTTGATAGTACTGGATCTAAATTAGTTATTAAGGTTTTACTATGTTGCCACATAATATTAAACAAAAATATTCACATCAATGACTTATCTGGTGTTGCCTCCGTCGTCTCGGGTACTTTCCGCTTGGCTGAGGGGACGCAACCAGACCATCAAACGGGTCAGGTCGCGTCCTCTCAGCTGCTGTTTCGAACTATCTAGCTTCTCCGGCTCGAATCTTTCTTCAGCTCGGTAGCTACCCTATGGTATGAATTTTTCTACACTCCAACTTCACTGACTAACACCTCTCTCATCCCCCAGCTCTAACTCTCTCACACTGACTCCTACCCCTTTGTAGTCTAAAAGTTTTCCTTCTTCCCCCTCTACTTCTTGAAATATCTATTTTCCACACATTTTGTCCCAACTCTCCTTTAGGGCCTTCCTATTGATTGATGTTTGAAGAGGCGTTCCTTTGGAGGTCTGCTTCGAAATGTTTGAACTTTTTTTTTCTATTGTATCTGTCCTTTGCGGCAAGTTTTATTATAACTTGTCGGCCAGGCCTATCTCTTAATTTTATGGTGCTTTTACTCTCCCTAATCTTTATGACTGCTTGAGCTGCCTGTCGATAATCTCGACCTGGTCCCGGCCTTCTTAGGTAGAGAGAAAGTTCCCTTGCAGGTGTTTCCTTGTCCCCTAAAAGGAAACCTATTTATTTTAATATTGAATAAATTATGTGGCAACTACTTAAATTACCCGTTATTTAATTACTATTATTCAATTTAAAATATTCCCTTTCATCCCTGTATGCTCAATACATAGCAATATATATTTATTATAACTTTTTTGAATCTTTGTATTGTATATAAATTTATCATTTAGGACTTAAGAAATAATTAGTTGTTGAAAAAAAAAAAATGCTTTAGTTTTCATTTATTTTGAATTAACAACTGGAAATTTCATCGTCAGAACCTCACAAAGCACAATGTAGCTTTTATTTAGATAGTTTATAAAGGTGAGAAACGATATCAATTATTCTTTAAAGAATAGAAATCTCAAAATTTGGCCTACTGCATCATTAGTTAAAACTTTTGAAAATGGGATGAAAATTTGGGTATTTAGAGGATTTTTGGAACAGAATTCAGCTCGTTATATTTTTTTATAACCGGCAGCGAATAGTCAAGTGTTGGAGGGTTCTTAAGATAACAAATTTGCATCCTAACGCAATCTTACCTTTCAATGTTCGCTAGAAATTGATTGACTTCTTTTGATTGAACCCAATCAATTTTAGATACAGAAAATTAATTGTGCGCCTATATCTTTGTAGGAATAACTTACAGGAATATCTTATGAAAATAAAATATAATTAAAGAAAAGATAAGGAAGATTTTAATGTGATATCAAATGTTTACTATAATTTATTGATACTTTACAGTCTAACAGTTCATTTATGTATTATGTATATATTATGAAATAAGCAGATAAATGAAAATCTTAGTATAGAATAGCTAACATCAGTATAGAAGGAGCTGTTTTAATAAAAATACTATGTTTAATTAAAAGAAATAAATATTGGAAAAGTCAACTATTAACTATAATAATACCTCCTTGATTCAATGAACAATTTCTGTAAATATTATCATATTACAATAAATGTTTAAAAAATGCTTTCTTTGTATGAGCTCGTCAATAATTGCGCAGTTAAATTAATGCTAGTAAATACTCTGGAAATATCAATGAATGTAAGTCGTTGATCGGATCACAAACGTGGAGCGAGCGGTGTAAGCGCCTTTCGCCCAACAGTTGATGTGCGAATAGGCTGTCTCGTTGGAAGATGTTTGAAGCTAAAGTTCAATTCCATTTCAGTTGGAAACGCTGGTAGATTACAGTCAGGTTGATGAAAAATTAATCATATAAACATAATGATTGATGGCAAAGGTTGAAAGGAAGTCATTTGCAATTTTGTCTTGGACAAAAACTTTATCAATGTTGTGACTACAATAGAACAAAAATGAACTCACTCACTAACTACTTGTAATAAGTCCAACGTAAACACACTCGCACTTAAGACAATTACATCTTCACGGCTGTTACACCGACTGAAATTATATAGACTTCGTTTATATTGAAAAAGTTTTTTTCCCAAATAACAATACATTTTTTATATTTTACTGTTTATTGTGTAAAGTTGGAGTTTATTAAAGTGGCAAAACTATTATAATTACAATATATTCTAAGACTTATATCATTGATCAAACCCAGAGAGACGACTGAGAGTCGTCAGTATTAGGTGCTTACGTCATCAATAGTCGATTTTTAGAACATTTCCAATTTTTTTTTCGATATACCGTGAGTGGGAATCGAAAGAGGTGCTATTTACGTCCCATAATAAATTGAAATCTAAATTTCGAAATTTTGTCGTTTAAGCCTTTTTTCAAAACACGACGTCGGCATCTTACAAAATACGATCAGCTATTTTCCTATTTAGTGATTTAAGTTTGCTATATTAAATTTAAAATTAGAATTTATATTATACCTAATTAAATTAAATTTTGAAAACAATTGATTATTCTAAATCCTTAAAACCAACTTTAGTTGTCAATTATTAATAAATTGTACTATATGTATGTGAGCTCTATCCCCCCCCTCTCTCTTTCTCTCTCTCTCTCTCTCTCTCTCTCTCTCTCTCTCTCTCTCTCTCTCTCTCTCTCTCTCTCTCTCTCTCTCTACCCCTTTTTGGATAATTTTGATTACCTTAGTTACATCTTTCCACAATAAAATTACGTATGCATTTATTTAATTATATAAGAATTATTATTTAGTATACAGAAATCCCTCAAGTAATTTTTACTATTCTTAATCGATCTCTGGCAGACGGATGTTCTATTGCTGTGATACTTTTTTTTTATTTACCTTATGATGCTTTATGTGTTTCTGTTTTTTTGAAAATAAAAGTAATTATTAATGAGTATTAAAAGAACCCTCACTTTTCTCTGCCCTTCTCATACCTCGAATTTTGTTTTACCTATCTTCATTTTTTTTTTTTGCACAAGTACTAATTGGGGGAAGCGATGCTTAATGTGGGATTTCTCTTGGTATTTTGTCTACTATTGTAAATTTAATTATATTTTTTTAAATATATAATCTAAGTAAAGTTTAAATAAATGTAAGTAAAAGTTTGAAAATAAAATGTTTTTTTATTAAATTAATTTATTTTTAATTATAGGTTCCCACAAAGAATATAAATCATAACCATAATGTATTTTACGACTTTTAATTTAAAAAATCTTAATTTAATAGAGTAAAAATTGTAATCCATAATATTCTACCAGAAAGTGTTACATAAAAATTAATTTAATGTGATATCGTGAGTTAATAAAATATCAGAGTGACGAAATATTAATAAATTCTACCATAATGTTAGAGTGACGAAATAGTTCATAAACTATCAGAGTGACGAAATTGTAATAAATTTCATCATAATATAAACGTGACAATATAGTTAATAAAATATTAGAGTGACGAAATAGTTAATAAAATATTAGAGCGACGAAATAGTTAATAAAATATTAGAGCGACGAAATAGTTAATAAACTATCAGAATAACGAAACAGTAATATATTCTATCATAATATCAGAGTGACGAAATAGTAATAAATTCCATCATATCAGAGTAATGATATAGTTAATTAAAATATCAGAGTGGATAAACAGTAATGAATTCCTGTTTTAACTTTAAATTTACCCCAAATTATTGATTTTACTCAAATCTAGGAAGGTATGTTGGGGCGCAGTGGGAGTGGCCGCTCACTCCAAACTTATCCCCTCTCCGACCTCAATCTACACAATGCATTTGGGTACGTTTGTCCTATCAATTACTCTTCCATCCTCCTAGATTATTGTCAGCAACTGGGTTTTCCAATTTTGTTTTGCCAGTTATCTTTCGTTTCTATAGTATATTTTAATTGTAGTGGGAAAAAAATTTATTTTCACGGCAGAGAACGCCTTTTTTTGAGGCTGTGCGTTTTGGCCTCAATGATATTAAACTTCCAATGCTGAGGTGGACTGGTATGTTTAAAAGACCTCCACTTATAGAATTATTTAATAATGTGAGACCTATCTCGCTTCTTTTTACCAAAACGTTATGATTTGTTTAACAATTAATCTTTGTATAGTTATTTTCTTTAATGGGAATACATATTTCTTTAGGGAACTAAACATTCCACTAAAAAAGAAGCAGAGCTTAGAGCAGCCAAACATCAAATCAAATCCTTTATAATAAGCAGCTGCAAGCGGTTCAAGAGAAGAAGGCTGGAGTTAAATTGGAACTAAATTGAAAGTTGTTAAGCTAAATGAAGATTTAAATAAAAATACAATAAATAACCAAGGTATTATTGCTTTTTATATTGAGATAATTGTGGATATACATCCTGTATTTTATTGTATATAATTCTGATTATATTTTTTTATGATTAAACAAAAATATAAAACATCACATTAAATATAGTGTCCCTCAATAAAAATATTTTTTATTATTGCATCGATTTTAATTCTTATTAAGGGTAGTGATAATATTTCAATAATATGATGCCCATTACCAGTTTTCATATCATCCCAGATATCATTGGCATTGAACTTAATGTTATAGAGTACAACACCTGCAGTAATTGTGCAAGTAACATTTTTAAGTTCCAGGGTACGAAACAGTTTTCAAAAAATTTCAGTTTAACTGTTTTACAAGAGCATTTTCAATTGAGGTATTAACATAAATGTTCAACCCAAAAGATAGTTCTGATAAAAAGTTTCTTAAGAACTTATATCATTAAAAGTTCTGTTAATATAAGTTCTTACCAAAAATATTTTGTAGAAAAGTTCTGTTAAGTTCCAACTACAACATTTTAAATATTAGTTTTCCATACTTATTAGGCAAATCTTGAAGAAGAGCTTCGGAGTACAGAGAAAACCTCGGGAGACAGCAGTATTAGTAAAAAATTAAAATATCTTTTGATAAGTATGAATATAATTAGAGAAGCACACAGGCACACAAAGAAACAAAAATAGGTATAAATAAAATTTGAAATAAAAGAACAAATAGCACACATTACATTTTTAATTTCAATAGAAAATTTGCTTTGATTTTAATAAAATTATTTTTATTTAAATATAAGAAAACCTGTCAAGACACAATCCTATATAATCCTATTTTCCACATTTAATTGAGAACTTTAATTATAATCTCACTTCAAAAAGTTCTATAGAAAACTATTATTATATAGAACTTGTAAAAAAAAGTCTAGCCTAAAAAGTTCTTGGAAGAATTTTTATTAGAAAAGTTCTTATAATAAAGAAAGACAGCGCTAATACTGAAAAATAATAACCTAAAACTTCACTTGAGGGCTCAACCTATGCCACTTGACAATAAGTGAGAAATGTCATTTATTCCAAGTGTGAGTTTTGTTTCTGAATTGGTTAAGTGGAATTATACTCTGGCTGAGAGAAAAACTCATTTGAGTCCATTCTATGAATTCGGCCCTTAAAGGTATTCCCCCGTTAGCGAGGGACCTACGGCCATCATAAAAGTAGATTTATCCACGTTTCATAAAAATTTAGTTTTTAACCGATCAAAATTCTTATTGAAAAATTGCATCTAAAGGTTATCCACTTTGTTTTCAAAACCTAATTTTCCCATGACAAATAGGGGTTAAAAATACAAAATTTTCAATAAAAACCGAACGAATCCATATGGAATTTGCCCATAGTAATTTTTTCACTTTTTCTTTCAAAAGTCGATATATCCACAGCCCTCCTCTGACTACGTTACCTCTTTCAAAACTTCACACATACATACAAAAAAATGTTGTTTGCCCATTTTTTCCTTCCTGGTTCTCTTGAAATCCTTATAGTTAGCGTAATAGTAAGGTTTGAATAGTATCTATCTCGAACCGAAAAATGGTATTGCCATCTGTTCTTGAGTGATAAGACGAAACTCGCATAAAAATATATTTAAAAATTTTCAAGTGTTGGATATAGATATCCGATTTGACCACTTTAATTTAAAATTAGAATGATATTTAAATAAATTAAAAGTATAAACCAAAATTTATCACTTATTGCTGAACTTATAGGTGATTTCAGAGAAGCCAAAAATCGTGTTCCTCACAGAAATGAATTTCGAGTTTTTTTTTTATCCATTATGTTCATTTTAATTTCCGACTGAATCACAAAAACAAAAACCATGAGTTTTCAAATAATTAACAGCTTTTTTGTTTAATCAAAAATTTCAATTCTCATTATCACCAAAGGCGCAGACTTTCCAATTTAATTGGGGGCTAGGGGGCGTCGATCACCCTCTCCCTCAAACCCTAACTAAACCGCTGAGTTGAGCTTACTCCCCTTAGCCGTCCAGGCCGTGGGGAATGGTTTACTACTTAATCGAAGGACTAATTTAGACTTACAGAATTCGATTCTGTTTCAAATATAATCTTACTCCTAGGCCTTAACCTAACTAATCTTAGCCAACTATTCGATTTTTCATATTCTCTTAGTTGGTTTTAGTTTTTATATTTTATTAAGTGGGGAACCTGCGGCCAACAGGCCACAACTGGCTTCCGAAAAGTAATGTAGCCTCGGAGACCGCATGCGGTAAAATGTTTCCGAATTGTCATTCCCTTTTTCTGTTATATCCTGTAAACGGCTCAACGGATTTTGGAGGTTCTAATGATTTTCCGACTAAATAGAAGTAGGCTAAAAGGAAAACATGGGTGAAAATTTTACAATTTTTCATTTCCTTTCCCTCATTTATCTCGTGAACGGAAATGGATTTTCGCGGTTCAAACGATTTTGAAACTATTTAGAGGAAGGCTAAAAGGAAAACGAATGTGACAAATTTTTCGAATTTTTATTCACTTTTCTTCTTATATCTAACTTCAAATTATCGTTTCTAAAGTAAGTTACAAGATAAATTTAACAACATAAACAAAAAAGTTGAATTCTATCTCCTAAACAATAATATCACTGGCCTGTTATGGTTGTGTTTTTTAGTATTTGATAACTGATTCTTATGTGTTTTTCAGCACTGCATCCGAAAATGTTCTTCGTTTTCTTCCATCACGTCAGGATTTTTTACAAACGCAAATTTTAAAATTTGTTTAAAAATAAAAAAAAAAATGTTCTCTTTTAATTTATTCTCTCTTTTTTTTTTTTTGGCTCATTCTTTACAGTCTGAGCTAAACAATTTGGTTTGAGACTTACATCTGAACAAAGAAAATTCAGAATTGAATGGTTCGAGGCTAGAGAAGTAGCGGCTAGCAGCTGGCACCTCATACCTGCTTTTGGTACAGAGAAAAGGATCTTCTATATTTACGATTTATTTATTTCCATATTGCGAAAAATTCTGACACGATGGCGAAAATGTCGGTCATTTGCAGATTCAGCGCTAAAAATACATAGGAATAAAATATCAAAGGTTAAAAGCATGTCACAACCCAAATTTACAGGCTTGTGTAATGGTTGCCAATTTTGTGGAACTTCTGCTGGCGATAATCTGTTGGACGATAACGATAACTAAATGTTATTAAATTAACTTACCGTAATCTGGACACCAGGAAACAAAGGAATCGAAGGTAGTAATGAGACAGATGACAACTTAGTAATGAGTGGATCAGAAACAATGCTAATTGGCCTAGTACCATAATATTACACACCAAATAAAAAAAGAAATTGAATCCTGAGTAATGAAGAAGAAGGCAAAATATTGGTATGAAACAATCTCAAAATCTGCTATGGAACAATCCAAACTTATCAGTTTCAGTAGCCAGCGAAAAATTCATTGTACTGATAAGTATTTTTTTTTAAATATAATAATAATAATAAACTCATTATTTATTCCGGGACAAGTCCCTTTAGAATAACATTTACAGGTAATGATGAGTGGGCTTCAGAAACTAATAGTAGATGAAATAGGAACATATAAGTTTACAGATGAGAAAAAAAAAGAAGAAAAGTCTATAAATAATTACAATAAAAATGAAATGTATAACAAATCATAATGCAATAACTTCTAGGATAAGAAATAGGTATTGATGGAATTAAGAAAGTTGATGGGTGCAAGTATTAAAAAATACTTTATTGAACAAGTTACAGAGTTACATCATATAAAATAGTGAGATACTGACAGTGTTAACTTACAGATAGACTGTACTGAAGATATTACCACCAGACTTAAACAAGACTTAAAGCTAACATAGTGAGAGTGTACTGTCTCACACTCTGATTGATCTGTTTATTTGAGATAGGTTTTATACATGGAAAAGAGGAGGGGATGTTTAGGGATATAAATTTGTTAGGTGCTGACAAGTAAGAAGCAAAACAATAACTTCCCGGGTTTTAAACCCTATTTTATAACTAATACTTCCTGAGTCAAAGCATTGGAAACCGACAGTTTCGACATTTTAAGCGGGAAAACCCACTCAACTTATATCTAATTCTCCTGCTGCAGACTTGTTCATCTCACAAATGGGGAGGAAATCCAGTATTTTACACTCAAATTTAACACTTAAAACAAGTAATAAAAATGTATAATTAGACTGGAAACCAAATTGCGATTGTAACCTTTATTACCGAAACATGTGATTTATGTATTTAATTTAAATATAATTTTTGATGTAAGCTTATTATGACCTTCAAGTAAAGTACCGTTTTTGGCTCACCAATTTTAACCAAAATATAGTAAATATATTCACATCAATATATCAAATTTGAGATGATTTACATTATATTTTAATATAATTTTTAATGAAAGTCTAATATGACCTTCAAGTAAAGCACCGCTTCCGGTTTTCCTATTTAGACCAAAATCTAGTATGTTATTTAAATCAGTATATAAGTTATAAATACCAAATTTGAGAAGTTTTGCAAAGTATTTTAATATAATTTTTGATGGAAATCAATTATGACCTACAAGTAAAGTACGACTTCCGGTGATTAAGCAGTGATCAAAAAGGGAGGTTCACAACTAGATTTTACAACAATCCTAAATACAAGATTTCAACTTTCTACGTCGAACCGTTTTTGAGTTATGCGAAATACGAACGTACAAACGAACGTACGTACAGACGCCACGACGAAACTAGTCAAAATGGATTCAGGGATGGTCAAAATGGATATTTCCGTTGAAATCTGAATACCGAAAATTTTCGCGATTACAATACTTCCTTTACTTCGTACAAGGAAGTAAAAAGCGTATTCTCTTGAGTTTTTTTTTAAAAGTATTAAGCAGGCATTTAGGTAGGACATAGTTCTTGAGTTAAATTATGCAAGATAACAAGTATTGTAGATAGTGTAGGTTCATTTGGGATGGGATTTATTTTGGATTTAATATAAACCTATCTTTACATTGTTACAAAATCAATTTACACTGACTGACTAATATACAATATCTTATTTTCAAAGTTTTAGGCAAAATTATTTACATTTTCAATTCACCTAAAGGGGCTATTATAAAACATAATTACAAAAAGTAAATGGTAGAATTAAAAGATAATTAAATGCATATAAGAAATAATTATATATTTAAATAAACTCGAAACTTTCTAATATCCAACATATTAGACATATAATACAGATTACTAAACTATAAATTACCCAAATTTATACAAATTACTTAATAAACTTATTCCAAGTCTTATTTTATAAGAAAATGTTATGTCCAATTCTTTTTATATAATTAAAAATTATTTTTTGGTAAGCTCCTTACAGATATATGATTTAATTACACTTATAACTCTAATAATAACACATATACTATAATAATAACATCAAAATATAATTTTTATACCTGTTGTTTTAATGGTATATTTCATTGATGAAACAAAATTATATTCATTATATTTTTATGAGAAATAATCATCTACAAACTCTTATAATATTTTAATAATGTAATGTATTTACTTATTTTGTTTATCTAATCTCATTGAATGAAAATAAACCTTATATTTATTTATTATTTAAGTTTAAGGATTTATCATACCTCTAATTATTATTTAATTAATTATTTATAAATTATATATAATGACAATAGTACAATTAATTATTCGCTTACTTTTTAATTAATTCTTTAATAATAAATTATTCAAATTATACAATAACATTAAATCTTTTATGATATCAGTTAGTAAATTATTTGCTTTTTAAACACTTTAAATTCTTAAATAATTCAATTATCGACTTGTTTCCTTGCTTTTTATACTACTTAAATTATAATTACATTATCACAATTTAATTTATAAATTACATCTTATTCACATTGCTTTTCTTAGACTTTATATTTTTAAATAATTCATTTATAATGATTTTATCAATTTAAATCAATGATTTAACAGCTTTATATTACTTCAATTGTAGTAACCTTAATATTTGGTTTACCAGAACTTAAACTAAACAAAAATATTATTCTTACAACTAAAAAATAAAGTTAAATCTTTAACTTTTAATTTGGAATGAAGTCATGTTTGGTGATAATGTTAGGCCAGCTATTTGCTGTTCGACTACATGAATAGCCGTTTCTGGCATAAAAAAAAAATAAAATAAATATTTCTTAGCATTAATTAAGTTAAATTTTAAGGCTTGCAGTTATCGACTGCTTCTTCCGAGTACTTGATGTCAGTAAGTCCAGAAGAGATGATGGCAGATATGGCAGATACCTGGGATCAGTGGATCTGTCCAAAGTGTAGAACTTGAAGCGAGGGTACCTTAAATAAGTATTATATAGTGATTATATAAATTATATACTGATTTATATAATTTAATATGTATAATAATACCAACTATATTTTGAATTGCTTATTTTTGATTTTTTTGTGTGTTTTTAGAACTGAGGATGAATGTATAACATTCGAAACTAGTTTTCAATAAAACAAATTTATAAAAGTGGCAAATAATTTATCAATCCCTACTTAAGTAAGTGGACCGGCTTGGAATTAAAACCTGAGAGCAGTGGAGAATTTGCAAGTCCTTCAAAGTTCTTCTGAAACAGCCATCAGAGCTACAGGTGAGATGTAGAAGCATGCTGTGCCTGTTCGAGCGCCAATTAACAAAGTTGATGTGTGCAAGCCTTAAAAAATAGTTTATTAAACAAGACACACAGTTACATCATATAAAACAGTGAACTACTGGCAGTGTTAACTTGCAGATAGAATATACTAAAGATATTACCACCAGACTTAAACTAGACTTAAAGCTAACATAGTGAGAGTGTACTGTCTCACACTCTCTTACACTCTCAACTCTGATTGATCTTCAGGTTTTTACATGCAAAAGAGGAGGGGATGTTTAGGGACATAATATTTGATAGATGCTGACAAGCAGGAAGCAAAACAATAACTTCCTCGGTTATAAACCCTATTCAATAACTAATACTTCCTGGATCAAAGCCATGTGGTCATTGTATACGTCTAAAAATGAAAACCAAACTAACTATGTTAATCTAATGTTAATCAGATATAATAAAAATTAGAAATGAAGTAACATATTTACAAATGTTGATTGAAATAATAGAATATCTACTTACATTTTTTTTTCCGTCGATCATTGGAACGACGCATGGAAGGTCGAATGGAATTCCATAAGGATGGGGATCGGACATGGAAAGATCTGGCGAAAGCTGCGGATCGGTAGATCGCTGAATATAAATCTGAAGGCCGAGAACGGGAATGACGAGAATGAACAGAGGATTTAAATTAAAGGAGGTCGAAAGTGTATGATGGACGGCGGGATTGGATAACTTGGTAGAGGAAGGATGCCAAGATTTATTTACGACGATAGGAAGGGTAAAGCCACTTCAAGTCTTCGTAATATGGGGAGACAGAGGTGTCCCTCCGGATCCCGAAGATGAATCGTACAAAGCAATTTATCAAACGCTTTATGAATTGCTTTGTACGATTTATCTTCGGGATCCCGAGGGACGCCTCTGTTTCCCGATATTACGAATAGTTGAAGTTGCTTTACCCTTCCTGCCGTCCAAAGTACATCCTGGCATCCTTCCTCTACTGTTACATCATTCATTTTCAATTCAAATGCCTGGTTCATTCTCGTCATACACGTTCTCGGCCTTCAGATTTATATTCAGCGGCCCCCCGATCCGCAGCTTTCGACAGATCTTAACATGTCCGATCCTCATCCTTATGGAATTCCATTCCTCCTTCCATCCGTCGTTCCAATACTTTTTCTATCTTCAAATCCCGCTTATTCAATCACCTCTTTTCCATCAAGTTCCAAAAAAAATGTAATAAGATTTTCTATTATTTCAATCAAATTTTTGTTATTTGTTATCAACATTAGAAGTTCGTGTGGTTTTCATTTTAAGACGTAAACGTTAATACCATCAATACCTATTTATTGTGCTAGAAGTTATTGCATTATGACTTGTTGTAATTTCCATTTGTAATTATTTATTGATTTTTATTTTATTCTATTTTTTTTTTGTTATCTGTAAACCAACACATTTGATAGTTCAGCCCCAGAAGAAACCAGTACAAACTTTTCTGTTTGTTATAATCCATTTAAACCTTGGTGAGTACCAACATGTATTTGATTTCTTATTTAATATGTATAATAATATCAAACTATATTTTGAATTGCTTATTTTTGAATTTTTTGCGTGTTTTTTAGAACTTAAGATGAATGTATAACATTCAAAACTAGTTTCCAATAAAACAAAATTATAGAAGTGGCAAATAATTTATCAATCGCTAATTATATTGATCTTCTATACCATCATGCGGATGTCAACTGTTAAGAAATGTGCCTGATTCATTTTTAGTTTCAGGAATCAAAAAAATTAAACATTCGACCATTTTTTATTAATATATAACATGCTAATATCATTTAATTATACATATTAAATTAAGTGTAATCTAAATTAGTATTATAAAACATTTATGCATTATGAATTTAATTAAGACAAGAAATCAAATATATCTTGGTACTCACCAAGGCTTAAGTAGATTATATCAAATGTTAAGTAGATTACATCAAGGTTTGATATTATCTGCTCAAACCTTGGTGAGTACCAACATGTATTTGATTTGTATATAAACAAGAAGGGAATGAATATTTGTATAAAAAATTGTTAAACCCGTAGGGGCACCTGGTGTCCTTGGAACCTGCTTGGGATATTCGGGTACTTTTGTTGGGAAGACTAAATATGTAAGAGAAATAATTGTTAGTATTTAATGAACTATCAAGTGGTAAGCTGCCAGTAAAAGAATCACGGCTCTATCTTCAAAAGAATCCATGTAAGTAATTTTTATTTTAGTACTTCGTTGGTCCGTAGGAATAAGAAGAGATTTTTGTCTTGGGATTCCTATGGAACCAACATACACTCAACAGTATTTCCTATTTTATACTATTATTAGTGATAAATTTACAATACACGTTTTTTATTTACACGTTTTCGTGAATTTTCAGTTATGATAATGAATTCTAACTAAATAAATCAAATCAATCAATTATTTGAACTTTTTATTGTTTTGAACACTGTAAAATATTTATTCATGCCAATATCTTTGTATTTTTATAAATATTTTTAAAGTATATATTTTTTAGACATTTCGTGGATGCTTTGTCTCTCTCTACAACAATAATATTCCGAAAATGTTGGGCGAGCATAATTTTATGCAATTTTTGTTTCTTAATATTAATATGATTTATGTGTCAGATTTATTCTGAAATAAAATTTTTTATAAGGGTATATTTTTCAACTGTTAATTTCTTGAAATAAATAATATTAATTTCAGTATTTCAATCGTTCTTTACTAATTTATTTAACCCTTAGTTATCACTTAAATTTGAAACAGTTACATTACACGGACAATGAGACAGAATAATATTGAGAGGGTAAACACAAAACTTTTTGAGAGAGATAAAAGTTTTATTGAGAAATAATACAATCTATCACACTTAATGGTAATAGGTATAAGGCATAATATATAGGTATAACCCATTTATACCATTTATTCAAAGTGAAAAATGCAATAAGTAAGAAAAAATAAAAATAAACAAAATGACATCAAATCAAATTAAAATAATTTAAAAAACACCACATCACAATTGAAATAAATAGACAGGCAATTAAATTATAGAAAAATAACAACCTAGGTAAAGAAAATTTATATTGAGTAAAAATAAAATAGATCAACATGAAAACACTTATACCCATTTACAATCAGCCCAGGGAACTCCGAACCAATCTTTGCCGCCACACTTGGATGTCAAAGCAAGAGTCCAGGAGATCCCAACGCTCCTCAACCAGCCGCGTGGGTGTCACAAAGCTAGTGGAGACTGAGTGAGAGCACTAGAGTCACAGAAACTACAGGACATGAGTAGAGAAGCTAGCCATTGCCAGAAATCCAAAAGTATATTTACAAAAGTTCTCGAGACCACTTGCCGTTTCAGCCTTCAAGGAAGATTATAGGGATTGTGCTAATGGATAAGGATGGTGAATAAGGTTCTGGTGAAATAAAGAGAACTTGTATAGAATAAGGCCAAGAGCATAAGGGATATTAAGTTCCTGGGTGTAAGGTCATTTTATAACAAATTATCTCCATATTGTGCCCATACAATGCATTGCCATGCAATGCCTTCATTTACTATTATTTGGAGGACTTTGAATGAAAGGATTGGATACGTTTCATGTTCGAAAATTTGGCTGTCCCCCACAGTTTAAGTGCAAATAGGTAACAGATTGGTCTTGCAGATTAATAGTTTGTTGTCAAATGAAAGGCAAGATGTTCTGTTCAGTAGTTTGTATAACTGGCCAAATCGGCGATTCTTGTCTTTTAAGTCTAGAATGTGGGTTCCATGTTAGTCTTTTGTCAAGTAGTAAGCCAAGATACCGGACTGCATCGGAAGAGGGAAGTGGCATAGAGTTAAAATGGCTATTTCAGAATCGGAATGGGGTGATAGGATAGCGGTATCATCAGCAACTGATAGGAAGGATCTACGTCGGAGGTTGAATGTCGCATGTTTGCACTTTGATTTATTTACTTTGACGCGCTAATTGTTGCACCACTGCTTTATTAGGGAGAGGTCTTTGTAGGTTTGAGGATGCTATTTCAAAATCTGAATGGGGTAATAGGATAGCGGTATCATCAGCAAATGTGGTATCAGGGTCTGTAGCGCAAAGAAAATATGATAAACGATACGATGACATTTTTGAATAGTAGAATGTCCTGAGGGGAATCCAAACTGGGTGCAAATGGGTAGGATGCAATTGAGAAGGATTTATTTTAAAATGTTTGAAAAATCGGGAGAATGCCTTCTGACCTATACATAGGATGAGGTAGTATTGGCATGCTTGTCTGGTTTAATGAAAATGAAAATTGTGGGGTGTTTCCATACTAGGGGGTTGTGCGAAGGACACTATCATAAAATAGGCAAGGAATATAATCGCTATTTTTGCAAATTTTCGAAGGTTCTGGGAAGGAAGGAAATCATATCCCTAGGATTTGCGGTATTTTATCTTATTTATTACATAAGGAATGGAACCTCAGAGGGATTGACAGCATTGTGAGGTAAGGAGGGAGGAATCGGGGAAAAGAAGAAATCATTTACTTTAGCTGTCTGGGTGGGGTTGAATTCGGGATGGGAAATAAATATATGGGAAAGATATTTGGCAAATTATTTTGCTCTGTTTTCATCAGAAGCTGTTCAGGAACCATGATGACTTTGGAGGGGATGGGAAACAGAGTGGTGTTTAAGGATTTCTTAGGTTAATTTCCAGACGGAGTTATCGGAAGCAGATAGGGATAAAAGGAAACAGTTTAAGGTTTATGGTGGACAAGTTCTTTGTAACTAGTTTGGAATAATGGTTGTGAGATTCCCGATCGTCAGGACTTCTGGTTTTTTCCCAAAGGGTTTTGGAGCGAAGTTTGGAGTGGATAATGTGTAATAGGTTTAGTGGTAAAGGATTTACTTTGGGATATATCGAGAAATGATGAGGTAAGATGCAGTCTAAATTGCTTGCTGGATTTAAAGAGTATTGGAATTTACAGCTTCGTCTAGGTCTTAAAGTGTTTTTAAGGATATTCTGAGGTCTACATTATCAGCTAGTATTTGACGGAAGAGGTTCCAATCAACTAGAATTGTGATGAATGGTGGTGGAGGAAGTTTGGATATTGGAGATATTGAAAGGGAAAGCATCAGAGAGCTATGATCAAATGAAAAGTCATCAAGGTGAACTATAAGTGGATGAAGAGGACCTAAATCAGCGTGAATGAAGAAATCAAGTAGGTCGGGGTTTCGGTTTAAATCTGTAGAACAAAAGGTTGGATTATCAAGTCTCGCATCTTTTATAATTAGCGGGGTGGTCTTCAAGGCATTGGGCACACACTACAGGAGATTATCTTGATCCATAGTGTGCTGCTCGCCACATTTCAAGCATTACCGCAGATTATGGCAATATGATTTAGTGTATCCGTATTCTAGGCAGTCGTGGCACTATACAATGTCTCTTTTGGGGCAGATCTTCTCGACCTTGACGTTTGTATAATACAAGCCAGTTACATAATAGATTTTCTCTGCTCCAGGTTAAAGCAAAATAATAGAAGTTGTATTTTATCACTTACTCCTGGATGTTCTATATAGTCCTTCTGGACATTAGTTATCAGACGTACTTTAAAACTCAGTGCCGTCAGTTCTTGTTCAAGTACGTCTGCTGGTGTTGTTGGATGTAGACGCCGAATAACAGCTTCCTGGTTTAACTGATACGTTTTTAATAATATTAAAGTTAAATATTTAATAATGAGGCGATGTGTCTGGAGTATTAGGTAGACATTTTGTATCATTTTTTCTTCTTAGGCACATATATATACCAGTGCCCACTGTATTGTTTAGTTGTGAACATCAAAGATTAAAAAAATTATGTTTCTAACAAATATAGACGGGGACCACAGATCTAAGTTTAATCTAAGGGGAGTCGGTGCTGTCTCCATTGCCTCTGTGTCATTTCTTAATAATTGGTAGATATTAGGCTTGAAAAAGGGAATTCATCTACCGTTCCCTGAGAAGTGGTTCAATGTTATAGCTGGGATTTTTTTATTTCGTTGGGATTCTTTGTTCGCTTAAAGTGTCACGGTTTTTGCTTGATAGGTGAACTGGCTTGATTTGTTCCTAGTGATAATATCTCTGCATTAAAGAAAAACAAAAATTTAAATACAAATATAGTCCTGCTACCTATTTTCTTATTTTACATTAAGTACTGCGAACCTCACATCACGGAAGCCAGAGCTATACAGGAGATTGTGGGGGCGTGACGTGACAGCTACCAGCAATTATCGTTAGTGACGTGGCAGCCACAAGCTTCCTACTCAATACCACTAAACGGTTTTCACTGGATTATAAATAATAATATCACTCACGATATTATTGATCCTTTGTTTGCAGCTGCATATTCACAGTTGTTTTGTGATCACTTTTCACTGTAATAGGAAATGGATACCGCAAAAAGTAGTAAAAAAACGTAAAGATGATGTAAAGTGTGACTTATATAATTCGGTGCATTCGCCATTGGGATTTATAATTAATTTACGTTTCAGAGGACACGTTGAACTGAGGCGAAAGAGGTTAATGAAAAGTCACATTTGCATTCACCAGATTTGAGTTATAATTGGAATATACGGATGCAAACTAAAATAAAATTTCTTCCTCCTCCTCACATATCAGCTTTATTGATAATTCAATATTACAAAAAAAAAAAAAATATATATATATATATAGGGATTAGAAATAGAGCAAAAATTGCAGAAACGTCTGCGATATTGGGACTGCCCCATTGAAGCAGTGACCAGGTTGTAGAAGTCTGGCATCGAATTGAGCTTTAGGATCCAGTTCGTTTAATTCTCGCCTGGACTTCCAAAGATCGTGATAGACAAGGTTAACTAGCTAGCTTCTTGTTGTACTTACCTGACTCTTTTTCAAGCCAAAATGTTATCAGATATCCTTATTGATCCCGGTTTCAATCTGGATCGTCTTATTCACATCGACCGAATGCAATTGTTAAGCCGAAGAGTAGAAGAGCAGATATTGCTACCCTTGAGCATGTTTTACATTTTATTGTTTTATTTTTTTAGGTAGTTTAGGTATTTTTAGTTTAGGTATGTTTGTAACGCTGTTAATAAGTTAGTGAGTTTGTTTGTTAATATAGGTATTAAAATTTAAAAATAGTATGAGTATACAATGTGATACATTGTTTGGTTTGAGATTGTAAATATAGCTTTGTAAGATACTTTAAATATAAAACGCTAAAATATTTTTTAAAAAAATTATATCTATTGTAAAGGGAAACAAAAAAAGTACTGCCTTGAGAGACAAATAATGATGTCCGGTATCCCCAGAAACAGTCTTGCCTTCTCAGTGAATGACAACACTGGCTAAACTTTTAAAAACTACAAAAAAAAGAAAGCAGAATTTAGGTTTCTATCGCGAAGTCCACAGTTCACAGAACGACCTACACCAGTAGAAGAGGACTCTGACGTCGGGAGTTTGGGAAACATTACTGTAGATGAATATACGAATGCATAAACTATAGTTATGCTAATTCGAAGGTCAAGTACACAAAATGTTTTCTAAAATCGATATTACTAAAGTTTGTACAATTGTAATATTACTAAAAAAAGATATCAGTTATACGTAACGTAACAAATATGAGCAATGACGACATCAATTCAACTGTTTACATTCGATCAGTCTATCTAAAGCAAGCTATTTCAATGAGCAAAATAACAACCTAATTTTAATTGATATTTTTTTTTACTTTTGGGTAATGCATACAGATTATTATAGCAGAGAATTTTAAACCTAATATATAAAAAATCTGGTGCGGTACGCGCATCGCACAGCTTTCCGCTACCGTCCTATAGTAATTATCTTTATAATATAATTTTAAAGAGTTCAGAAAAATACTGCTTGAAATAAACTCAGCAGCATTCACTTCTTCACATCTCCAACATAAGTACAATAAAACATTTTTTTACACAATTTTAGTACAACAATCCTATACACTACCTATATATTTTAACTTTATCAAGTTGCAAATATATTTTAAAAGTTTCGGTTTAGTTTCCATGGAAACATTTTCTTTCCATTAAATAATGAGAAAGGAGAATAATTAAGTTAATTTCCGCTTTTGTATTCTTAAATTACTTTATTACAGAGCGTATTGTTTACAACAGATTGGCGGGAGGAGGTTCGGTCGCATCCCTGTCCTTTCGGATGCGCTCGGTTATGTCCGATTATGACGATTCTTTTATTGTTTTTTAGATCGATTGATTGTTTTCATACAATTATATACATAATTTACCATAAAATGCATACTTTTTAAGCTATGTGCAAAAAAAATATTATTTTCATCATAACTTTTTTTCCCTGCATTTCCTCGGTGATGTACTATATAAATGAAAAGTTAAAGGCCTTTATGAAGAATAATTTAGCCAATTTTCGTCAAAATCGTTAGAGCCATTTTCGAGAAAATTGTAAAAAAGTGTAAAATCGATTATATAAAGTGGCACTTCCGGTAAATCGAAAGTAAAATTAATGTGGGTTTGTTTTTTCGTATTGTATGCGCTCCCATACCGTTCATCCGATTGCAAAGAGACTTCGTCAACTCATTACTTGCACTTGCGCGAAAGTTATAGGTAGTATTATAATCGCGAAAATTTTCGTTTTTCAGATTTCAACGGAAATATCCATTTTGACCATCCCTGAATCCATTTTGACTAGTTTTGTCGCGGTATCTGTACGTACGTATGTTCGTACGTTCATACGTACGTACGTTCGTATTTCGCATAACTAAAAAACGGTTAGCCGTAGAATGATGAAATTTTGAATTTAGGATTGTTGTAAAATCTAGTTGTGAACCTCCATTTTCAGTCACTGTTTGATCACCGGAAGTGGTACTTTACATGAAGGTCATAATTGATTTCCATAAAAAATTATATTAAAATACTTTGAAAAACTTCTCAAATTTGGTATTTATAACTTATATATTGATTTACATAATATACTAGATTTTGGTCTAAATTGGAAAACCGGAAGCGGTACTTTAGTTGAAGGTCATATTAGACTTTCATCAAAAATTACATTAAAATATAATGTAAAACATCTCAAATTTAGTAAATAGGACTTTTATATTGATGTGAATGTATTTACTATATTTTGGTTAAAATTGGTGAGCCGAAAACGGTACTTTACTTGAAGGTCATAATAAGCTTACATCAAAAATTATATTTAAGTTAAATACATAAATCATATGTTTCGGTAATAAAGGTTACAAACGCATTTTGGTTTCCAATCCAATTAAATATTTTTAATACTTGTTTTAAGTGTTAAAATTTAGTGTTAAATACTGGTTATCCTCCCTATTTGTGTGTGTGCGTGCGTGTGTGTGTGTGTGTGTGTGTGTGTGTGTGTGTGTGTGTGTGTGTGTGTGTGCGTGTGTGTGTGTGTGTGCGTGTGTGTGTCAATAGATGGATGTCGCGACGCCGAGTGTTGTTTTTGAGATACTGCGATCTTCGGAAACTAGTAACCAAATTCAGGATCACTTTTTGAGCCACAGATTTATAGTTTAATAGGCGTACAAGGAAGTCATGTGTTGTACACATCAGATATTTTTTTAATAACTCGAAAACCATATATTTCATATACACACACAGATTGTCATTTAAAAGGAAAGTAATTGAATTATCAGTATAATAGAAATATACCACTCTCTCACTGACTGATTTAATAATCACTGTATTTCAAAAAGCTCAAATTTTTAATGGTGGCTCCCCTTATGTCCCCTTGAGCCTTTGTACCAAATAGAATATCCTGTGCTTTATAGCGGTTGCGCAATAGCCGAAAAAACATTTGTAGCACTAAAACGGTATAGAAAATTTTGGTGAAACATGCTTCAAGTCTCCTCCTAAAAGCCATTTAACAACCCATATATGTATTACATCATTATACAAATTTTCATTTGCAAGATAGTTAAATACACTAATAAGAAAAAAAAAAAATTATGAATTGTTCGCCTAAGGAGTCGAGCGATAAAAATCATAAAACACGCTGAAACTACTTTATTTTATATCTCGTTATTATAATTATCATTACCATAAACTTATCTAAATTATAACGAAAAGACACAAATGAAATATTCGCGTGCGAAGTCGCGGGCAACAGCCAGTATATTTATATAACATTACTAAGATTCAATTATAAAGTAATTTTTTGGTCTAATTAGGTATTGTTAGATTGGTCTTTATTTTAGTTTGTTATTTCGAAGACATAAAATTAAATTTTTCATATTAAGTCAATGTGGGATAATTACGCGCTAAATTTTATCAAAAAAAGTTCGTGAGGTCGACTTTAAATGATTGTAAAATCTTTATTTTTGAAGCTGGATTATTCCTCTGCTTTAAAAATGTTCCTTAAACGATTATGTTTAAATGTTACATTTAAGTCCATGTTTCAATTATGTCAATTTTTATGAGATTGATATTTCAATTAAGTAGTACCTTGAAAGCACTTGCTCCTACCTTAAGGGGTAAGTTCATACGAGATATCTGGAAGACTCATTATTCAAGCTATAGCTTGGGTAAATGCAGCATAATTCGGTTTCCAGAGGATTATTATACTGATGTAATCATCGAAAAAAATTAAATTGTTTGAGTTTTGCATTTTACTATCTTTAGTGAATCATGAAAGCTAGATGTGGAACATAATTGAATAAATGTACTGAAAAAAAATGTACTTTTATGTCTATGCGCTAGTCCACAGTTACTATCATGTTTTACCGGGGCAACTTAAAAACTAGAAAAATGTCAAGGAGAGATAAAAATCACAAAGTATTTTGAAAAATGGCTTCTGAAGGTTCAACATACCGCAACAAAAAAATAATAATAACAGGCCTAGTATTGAATAAACACCGACATAGCAGAAGTTGAAGGATCCATTTAATCAACATCCACTTAATCAACAGTTTGGAACAGATATCTTTACAACTAGTTTTACTTCACCTTAGCAAACTCTCCTGGTTTATTTGTGATACAACAGTGTTTAGAAATTATGCTTTGTAAAAGGCAGCTCTTATCAGTTCAGGGTTTGGATTTAACGATACGATTACGAACTTACCCCATATTCCGACGTCAAAGTCTTTCACTAACCCTTCATAACATTACGTCTAGGAGCTTAGTGGATAGTTGAAAAGAAAATGTGGGCAAAAGGAAATAAAGATTGGTAAAGACGTATTAATCACAGGCATTTTCATTGATGATCATGTTTTGCTTTCCCGAGATAGAATGGACATTTCCTACATTATTTTGTAAAATTATAGCATTTCATGAGAAGTGAGAGCTTAGCAATAGAAAAAAAAAAAAACATCTCACAATCCTAGAAGGAAAAACCTAGTTTCAGCATGTTAAAATAATGACATCAGAATGTCTATAGGAGCAGAGGACGATTACTAAAGATATGTAAGTTAAGGGAAACTACATCAATCGAAAATTCCAAGATTTTACTTTATATATTTTTTTTTCTGGTGGCTTAAGACTCCTTTAAATATTAAGGTGTTTATATAATTTCTTGAACCCAGATTATTTTATTTTTCTATTCTCTGTTCTAAAATTCTGTTCTCGATTTAGTTACCAACCATTATTCCAAGGTCCCGATGTCCTTCCAACATTTTATTTTCTGATTAAGTTATCATCATATAATAAAAACCCTGACCCTTAAACCGTTTACCTAAAAACATCCACCTGCCTTTCGTTCATTGTTAGTACAATGCGAGAAGAAACCAGTACAAACTTTTCTGTTTGATATGATCCATTTAAACCTTGGTGAGAACCAACATGTATTTGATTTCTTGTCTTAATTAAATTAATAATTCATAAATGTTTTGTAATACTGAATTATATTAATCTAATATAATGTGTTTAATAGTAGCAAACTATATTTTGAATTGCTTTTTTTTGAATTTTTTGTGTGTTTTTAGAACTGAGGATGAGTGTATAACATTCGAAACTAGTTTTCAATAAAACAAATTTATAGAAGTGGCAAATAATTTATCAATTTCTAATTACCTTCAAATAATTTATAGTGTATGTATGAATTATAGCGTATTATTTGAAATAGTAGAAGCAATGTCGATTACCACATAATAAATTTCTAGCATTTAATAAGGTTTCGTGTTGATATTTTATTGGGATTCATTTGTTTATTTTTATTTCAGGTGCTGTGCAGTAATGGTTTTGCACAGCAACATTATAAATAATGATTTAAATTCTGAACTAATAATGTAAGTTATAATTGATAATAATATTAATATCTCTTTATTTAAGTTGTTTATTGTTTTGTTCATTACGTCGGATATATCTTTAATTATTGAATATTTTCTCTATCTCTTCTATTGCTGGCTAACGTCTATCTATCGTATATACATTTTTTTACTACTATTATATCGAATGAGCCACAACTTTTGACGATGAGCATTCTTCTGTATCATATTATATTCTTAGAGGTCTTTGTGTACCAGAATAATGTTGTTCTTTCCTATATTCTATAACTTTATTTACATTTTTTAATTTAATATTAAAGCCGAAAAATTACATACCTTGAATAGACAATAATTTGATGTAATAATATTTTCCTGTTTCTGGATATCAATCTTATAGGTATTTGAAGAATTCACTGATATTATGATTATACATGATATAACGATTTAGTGTTTGTTCTTATGTTTTTTAGAACTTTATCAATCTATTTTTCTCGAATTAGTGATTAATTTTTGTTTCGTGCAATGAGAATTTTTAGTGATTGTTTATATATGGAGCACCAGTTCTACTTAATTAAACCTCTCACAGCATTCTTTGAAAAATCCTTCATGAACCTTGACACCACGTTTTAGAATTCATTATCTCATCCCATCAGTAAAATTTTCTCTCTAACGTCATTCAAACATATCTTTCTCACGTTCATCTATTTGTTTATCTTCTCGATTTACATCTTTCCGGTGAAATGTAAATATTTACACAAATAAAATAACAAAAATTCTTCATCATATCCAATATTTTAGCTGATAGAATAAATTTACATCACTGATAATTATCCTTAAATTTATAATTTACAAAACCAATACCTAGAAATTTCAAACTAGGTAGATTTGAGATTGGTACTTGATAAATGATTGAGAAAATGACATAAGATTGAAAAAAAAAAAATTTTAAGAAATGAGATTCATAGCTCCATTTATTCTATATTTCTTCTTGACATTATATTTGATTATAATATAATAATGATAATAATACAATTAAAAATACAATAAGTGTTCTTAATTCATTAAATACAGCATTAAAGCATCATAGCTTAATTAGTAATATTTTGAAATTTCAGATATATGTATACCATAGAGCCCAAATGTTTTGAGCTGTTTAACAAAATAAAAATATTGCATACTAAATGAGATATTAAGATATCGCATACCCAGAATGAAAACGACACAATAAAAAAATTGTTTTGTTTTTTTAGAATGAACATTAGGCATAGATTAGGCTTACGAAGAAGCCTTCAGAGTGTTTCCTCTAACACATGTTATTAGTAGATCACCTGCTGTGTCTATTGGGTAGGCCTGATATTTGAGGACTGCTCTTTGGAATGATAAGGATCCAACCAATAAAATTCTCGACGTTATTAATTTCGAGTTCTGCGTCTTTCATTCTAGATTTGCGATATTTACAAATATATCATATACAAATCTAATAATATTTTTTTATTCTTAATTATTTTTTTAATTAATTATGCTAAAATAGATTGGAGACCTAAAGGCTGACCCGACCCTGCTGGCCATTGTTGGAGTAGGTATCTTCATTGTTCCTAGAAGGTTTTGCAAAAGTAAAATCTACCGGTATCGAGCAAAGTCCCCAGAGTAAAAAAATTGTATTTTTTGACATTGGTCTGTCTGTGACAGGATTATCTCTTGAATGGGTGAACTAATTCTGTTTTGAACGTCAATTAATTCGATTTTTTTTTACTATATTTATATATACAATAATTTGTATCAAACTTTCAATTGTGTTTTGTACAATTTTTGGGTTTGTATTATTTATGTATACAATAAAAAATATGGATTGCATCCTGACCATCTATTACTATCATAGTCAACCAACTAGCATCAATAAACAGTTTGAACATAATTTATATAACTAAAAGCTTATTTACATGTTTAATCCAAGATCGCGTCAAAGAAAAACTTGATTGTTCTCTTTCCAAATTAGTGGAACCAATTAGGAACTTCCGAGTTGTTTATGTCCCGAGTTTGGCACAACTTGACACTGACAACTGATTTCTAATGGCCACAAAGACCCAACCGGCGATTTTTAAATAGCTAGGTGTCCCATGTCTTCGCCACTTAAAATTGGTTTACTACTGTATTCTTTAAAATCTAATTGTCTGAATGATGGTTAAAAAAAAACAAACTAATAATCCACATCAGCTATAGTTTTCCCTAAAAACAAAAGCCTTTAAAGGTAAAAAAAAAAAACTCCCTAAATTTAGGGGAAAAAAACAGCATTGAGTGAAAAACACACCAGAGTGTGGAAACGCTTGAGAAGTATAAAGGTAGCTCGAAAAAGATAAGACATATTCCAAAATTTTTACTCTTTGTTCTACGTCAACAATTGTGTAGTACTAACATTATTTACATACATAAATATACATATACAAAATAGCGCTGATCTCTAGACCCGCTCTTGGCATTCACCGCGTGCCTTATGAACGAACACATGAAAGCCCACAGTGAACACAAGGAGACGGGTCATACCAATATTCTTGATGATGTCTTCAATCGAAGATGTTGATGGCAGTCTTACATTTTTTTTATCCTTGATGATGTCTTGAACTGAAAATTTCGGTATTAATCATACATATTACATAGAGTATTATTAAATTTATATACATATCAATATGAAAAGCTGTTGTAAACTTTTAAGAATTAATTCGTAAGACTAGAAGAAAAACATATACAATTTTTCATGAAATTAAATTGAAATGTACATTTTCCACTTTTTAATATCAAATACATACAGTGTAACCTAATTTATAAATAGTGGTATAAAAAAAAACTATGAATAAATAAAATGAGAATATACATTATAAACATATAAATAAAACACACACACATACTTTAATATGAAGTAATGTATTTACAAAGGAACAGTAAAAATTACTATTATAATTTAATAGTTATGAAACTAATTAACAGCTCAGTCAGTTTTGAGACCAATAAAAATTAGTTGATTCAGTAAAACAGCATTACATTACTCTGGGTAAATACATTTAAATAAAAATGAAAAATTAATACAAATAAAATAATTAACGAAGGTAATTTGTTTTAATTCTAGTACACAAAATTATGTCTATCTAAATGTTCTGTGCTATTAATAATTTTTAATATAATAAAGAAAATGAATCAGATGGTTTCTGAAAAAAAAGTCTGTTATATGTACTTAAGTAATAACGCGTCGTATAATTAATATTTAAAACATCATGTATCAGTACACAACTATGTAATCACTATAATTTTCCAATGTCAATATGTCATATCATTAATATTGGCTCTTTTATTCATTTTAGAAGTGCAGGATTACGGTTGACTCCTGAAATATATTTTATGTACTTTACATTATATGAATAGTTAGTTGACATCCGCATGATGGTATGGTATGTCACCAAGGTGAGTACCAACATGTATTTGATTTCTTGTCTTAGTTAAATTCATAATTCATAAATGATTTAAAATACTAATTTATATTACATTTAATTTAATATGTATAATAATACCACACTGTATTTTGAATTGCTTATGTTTGAATTTTTGTGTGTTTTTAGAACTGAAGATGAATGTACAACATTCGAAACTAGTTTTCAATAAAAAAAAAATTATAGAATGGCAAATAATTCATCAATTTCTAATATTTTATTTTATTATTATATTATAAAAATATGTCATATCCTTTTTTTTCCCTGCCACCTACCCTCTGTAACGAATACAGTAATCAGCTTATCATTTTCAGATTCAGAACTACAAAATACTTCATATATATATATTTTCATCAATGTTACTTCAAAAAAGTATACATTTATTGACCTTAAGTTGGCACCGTGATCTTTTGTAAATATGGCATTGGTGCTCTGGCACTATCCAGCTTTCAAAACCAATGACGCAGCTGGGAAAAAAAGCGCTGGGATCTTCTGGAGTACTGCTTTGCCATCCACATGTGGGGACAAAGCTTGGTTTGGAGCTCTCTTGGGCATCATCTAAATATTGTACATGGGTATAAATGTGTTACAGATGATTTATTTTAATTTTAATTTTCTTTATCCTGGTTACTTTTATTTAATTTATCTATCTATTTATTTTTATTTATGGTGCATATTTATTATTTTACTTTTTTTCTTCATTTTATTTTAATTATTTTTATCTAATCTGTATATATGGTGTGAATTGATACTTACAGCTCTAATTCATAATGCTCTTGAGTGTGGCATCTTGGATTATTTTCAGTAAAAAATATGTAACAAAAAAAACAGGCAATTCAATTAATATATTATATAAATTTTATTAAATTTCAGGAGCAAAACAGAATATGTCATGTGAACCAATGGTCATGTGAACCTAGGCGTCAAGAGTATCACATGATTCACTGAAAGTTTCAAACTTTCAATATAATATTTCAAAACACCAGTGAATAAGCTAGATATGGCAACGAAATAGCAAGCTTATGGTCAGTTTTGAACTAAAAGCGCTATCGTTATTAATAGTGATTTTAAAGGATGCAAATATTGGATTGGCCTTGCAATTAGTCTATTATGTAAAGATAAACACCTGTCCCCCACGTTCATTAGAATATGCGGCATAAAGGATATTAATAATACTGTGAATAATTTTAATTGTGACATGAATCACAATTTATCTAAGGATGACGAGTAGAAGGGATTAGGTTCTTTAAATGTTTAATTATTTTTCATTTTTTTTTCGCAAACATTTTCTGAAAGTCGGTATTCAATATTCAGCTCAAATTAATTATATCAAATGGCAGGAAGAAAATGAAACAAATAAATAGCATATTTTATGATTGTAAAATGTATTTTTGAAGGTAAGATATATATTCTATTTGCGTAATTTTATTTATTATAATGACATCATCAGGGGTACAAATCAATTCTTTCCATGAATATTATTATCAAGAGGATTACTGCTCATCTATAAACAGCAGGGACAAAATATATATATATCATTTCATAGGTATTGTCCTGCAGATGTCTACAAAACAAAAATCATCGATATCGAACCATTATTAAAACATGTTTTCTATGGACTTGAAAACCAAAACGGCTCTAAAGATTTTGACGATACTTACCTAAAGTCCTTCTCGTTAAACCCCTTCAATGATGCTTACATATAGGAAATCCCAGAGAAAACGCTGGAAAAATATTACAACGAAAAGAATATCCGGGCGAAATTCGAAAAGTTAACATTTTTCTTAAGAAATACAAAAGTTATTTTTCTTAAGCAATACAAATTTTTTGAAAGGTAATTTAATTCCATACAAAACAAAAAAATAATCGATATTCGACCATTAATAGCTAAGATAAAGTGTATTGGACTTCGCAGCCATGTTTTTACTTTTCCACTTCAGAAAAGTATTACAATCGGGCCACATTTTCGTTGTGTGGTTTTCGACAGATCTATGTGTTCCAAAGACCACTGAGCCCAAAAAACGAATTTTTGGTAATTGGTAATTAGAACGGATCGACCTTTTTTTTTTAGTATTTCGACCTCTGATGCCAGTGTACCGAATAGAGACATGCCTGTGTGGAATATTTTTCTATTGATTGCAACTGCAACGTATTAGGTATAAAGTCAATAAAACAATTTAATTATCCTTCAGATTATTAACCGAGCATGGAGTGACAGAGGATGCGTTGTCCATCTTGGATGTAAGGAACTGGAAAGCAGGAACAATGAACCGAGATGAATGGTGGGTGATAATACAAGAGTCCCTGATTCACCACGAATTGCAGTACCGGAAGAAGAAGAAGATTAGTAACTTGAATTTTCAGGAAGATTTATGGATTTCGGATAATTTAAAAAACTATTCAATTGGTTTCTAGTCCTGTCTTCCTTAATTGGAGTTGGTAAGGAAAAACAAAACGCTAAACCCTTCCCCACCAAGAAAAAGGGAAAAAAGAAAGTTTACCGTAACATATAATCAAATAAACAAAAATAAAAAAAATATGTTTTCTGTTCACATTAATTGACCGAGCGGAAGGGAGGTCCTGTTTGAACTGAACCGTTTGTCTGTTTCTCTATTCGTTACGTGATTACGACAAAACGCGTCGTTCGGTTATCTTCAAAGTTGGCACAAATGTTACTTAAAGTCTGGAAAAACGACGTATGTGTGAGGATTTTTATTTCTACAATAAATCTAATTCAAGATGGCGGTCGTTTTAATGGTCCAATATCATCAAACATCTGTTTGTTTACTACTCACGAACAATTGCGTTGTTCGATTTATTTCAAATTGGGCAAAAATGTTTCTTGAAGTGAACATTCTGAAAATTGAATTGTCAGATAAAACCACGTTTGTGCAGGAGTTTTTATATTTTTAATTCTAATTCAAGATGGAGGTAATGGCTCCATATCAACAAAACTCTCTTTCGCCGTCACTACCAAACGCGTTCTTCGTTTTTCATCCAATTTGGTAGCAAAATATTCCTAAAAGTCATTTAAAACGAAGTGTGTAAGATATATTTTTTTAAATTAGTTGCACAGATATTGAGGGGAGAACAAAATCAGAAAACTCCAATTACGAGGAGATTGAATTATAGTTTGAATGAAAAAAAAAAAAAAAAATGAGCAGCCGTGCTTTTACCAATGTCCTTTATTGAGGCAGAATGTAATATCACTTAATAAAAGTAGTTATACAAAATAAAAATAATAACTAAAATACAAAATTTAACCTCCCAAAATAGGTAACCACTAAGAAAAAATAAATAAAATACGGCTAATTTAAAATATACTTACTTGTACCAATACTTGTGAGAAACTGCGATAAGTTGTCATTACGTAGGAGATAAAATAACATAAATAAAGAAACCGATCGTTTAAATTGACAAATATAATTATATAATTTCATATGCAATTTTATAATATTTATAAATTCTAAGGAGGGTGGGGATAAGAAGATAGCGGATGACTGCCCGGGACAGGAGAGAGTGGAGGAAGAATACAACAGAGGCTCAGGTTCTTGCAGGACCATATCGCCAAAAATAAATACATGCAAAATTATATAATTATCAATATTTAATAATTTCAAGAAAATAAGTGTGCTATACTTCTTCTGTTATGTTATTTTTTAAGCCTGATGAAAACTCAAAACTTATTTATAAGGCCCAGAAATTAATCAATGGAAAAAAATGGAATCCTAATCCAGATAAACGTCAAAATAGTTTTAAATTACTTCAAACTGTATCATTGGGTTATCAATTACTGAGTATCCTGTCAATTCCTCCAGGCACAGTATATAATAATAATAATAATAAAAGGCTTAGCCAATACGAAATGCCACCAAATAAGACCCCAAATACTTAAATTTCTTCGTGTTCAAACCTTTTCCCTCCTATATCTCTCTCATCAAAATTACCGCTGTTTCTGTTGCTAACCATATATTTCGTCTTAACCATATATTTACCAGCTTTCATCAACATTGTCGTATTCAGTTTTATAGTTTCCGCGTCCTCACTTAACAATACCTAATCATCCGCAAACCCAAGCACGGATATTTTACCAACCAGATCTAAGCCCCTTTTGGTACGTATCACCTTTCTAATGGCATGCTCTAGTGCTAAATTAAATATTAAAGAAAATTACGTTGTTTTAAATCCGAGCGAACTTCAAATTTCTCCGATAAATAATTACCGTTTCTAACTTTATTGAATGTTACGGTAATGCACATCTCTACTAGGTTTACTAACTTCTTTGGTATTTCCCTGCTCAACCAAAATATTATACACAGTAAAAGACAACATAATTAAATAATTCTGCATATCCTTCCCATATTTCCTTATAAAAATGCATTGTAAATTAAAAATGGTTGGCGCTTCAAAGGAAGAATAAATACAAACATTAAAAAAAAATATTTAAAAAAATGTGTAGCATAATCTCGGCCTGTTCTATGAGTATTCCAAACTCTTTGGTAAATCTGGTAGAGGGCCGAAACTAGAAGGAGGACAAATGGATTTTCCATGCATATATATTTTTTTATCGGAAACTTTTCGAAATTAAATATTAAATTTATTTTTCCATTCCATTTTACAAAGGCGTAATTGTTATTTGCATTTATTTATTTCCTTGTGCACCCAATATAAATGGTGAGAGGGCTATAAAGAACTACTTAGCAGGCTTCTATATTTTTCTTTTATTCATAATTTGTTTTCCAATTTATATCGGGCCTTAAAATGCTGTCATATATAATTTGCGTCTATCAAACTTGCAGTTACTATCATATACCACTTTTACTATTTTTGTGACGTTTGACCATCATAACATAAACATGAACCTTCATACCGGCTTGCAATAAATTTAGTAGAAGCCACAAAGCTAAAGAAACAAAATATCGCCCATGAGAGATTCTTATATAATATTAAATTTTGTGTCCGATTAAAATGTTTGCTAAATGTGACGCTATATTGTAATGTTTTAAATGCCATATTATCTATTTTGAGCACATCTATTTGTTACAAACTACAAATCACATAGGAAGCATTTCTGTTTAAAGCAATTTAAGGCAGAATACCCCAAATGTCTCAATACCTCTCCCTGTCTCAAGCTACAAAATTACCTGTTTAGTGTGTAAATAAAATAATATAAGGCCAATGTTACCATATTAGAAAGTATAATTTTTCAATTAGTTTCACAAAAATATAACCAAAGATGTTATATTTAGGGTGCTCTTATGGGCCTCAAAATAACCATCGGCACTCATTCTGCTTTAAATACATTTTCCTGACTCTAGATGGCATCTAGACAGTAGTTTCAGATTATTTATTTTTTTATAGAAGTTTTTTCACGAATTAGAAGTAAATTTATGCGTTTTCCGCTTTTGTATGAATTTAGGAAAAATTCACTGTGTAATTTTTTAGTTATTACCATCCCCCTCTTTTATATACATTATTTTTATAATTAAACAATTGGAATTCATTCCATCTTACAAATAAATTAAACAAAACACCTTTAGCAACTATATTTGCTTGCAAACACAACCTCAATTAAGGCAAGAGAAAAAAAATGAAGTGTGTCATTACCAGCCAATACTCTTGCATTGGTTGAGAATTATTTGAACTATAGCTTTTTAGAAAGATGTTAAGAATTTTTTTTTTTTTAAATATCTGAATATGGCCACCATATGACTTCCTTGTAAGCCTATAAAACTATAAATGTATCCTCAAATGTGGCTCAAAAATGTATCCTGAATTCGCTTACTAGATTCCGAAGATAGCAATATCTCAGAAAACGACACATGGCTTCGCGACGTCTATTGACGTCCATCTATTGTTATACACATACACCATTATAAAAATATTAAAAAGCGGTTAGTACGGATCTTGAAATGTGCTTGTGTATGAAAATCTCGATTTGTGATTTTTAGCACGATTTGCCTTCTAAGAAGGCAGGAGATAAAAAACAGCAAAATAAGTTTCAGGCAAAGTACCACTTCCGGTCTGCTAATTTTAACCAAAATGTATTATGCTATTTATATAAATAGATAAGTCTTATATAACAAATTTGAGAAGTTATAATATAATTTTTATGAAAATCTATTACGACTTTCAAATAAAGTACCTCTTCCGGTTTTTCAATGTTAACTAAATTCAGCTGTTTTATTTATATTAATATGTAAGTCTTATATACCAAATTTGAGAAGTTTTTCATTATAATTTAATGTACGTTTTGATCAAAATCTATTATCTTCAAGTAAAATACCACTATCAGTCTGCCAATTTTAACCAAAATGTATTATTTTATTTATATTAATATATAAATATTATATACCAAATTGTAGAAGTTTTATATTATATTTTAATACAATTTTTGATGAAATTATTACGTATTAGTAAAGTACTTCTGGTGTTAATGTAACGACTAAAAACAGAGATTTAAGTTGATGAAACATCAATCCCAAATATAAAATTTTAACTTTCTACAGCTAACAGTTTTTGTGTTATTGAGTATTCGAACGAACGCACGTACAGACGTAATAATAAAACTGGTCTAAATGGATATTACGATTGAAAGCCATTAATTTATTTATTGCTGATTTTGATAGGCAATACACTGACTGTCGATGTTGTATTAGAAAGTTGTGCAAGTATGAATAGTAAAAAAAAGTTTGTCAATTTATATTTTATTATATATTTATATTTTATACATGAACTTATACGTGATATGATATTAAACATCACAAAAAGCCGAGAAAACTTAAGATAGCAACAAAATATTGTTTCAGTATTTTGAGTTCAAATTGTTTCAAAACATTCATGGGAATCCAATGAGTTCAAAAATTAATCAAACATTCATGGGCTCGCAAAGAGTAATTTGAGACATCAAGCTTGAAAATCAGTTAAATATTCACTCAGAAAATCTTTACATACCTACAAACGGACAGGCTAAATGCATTACCCTCTTTGTGGCTTCGCCGTAGACGAGTAAACATGATTTAGTTATTTGATTCCGATGTTTGTGATTGATGGCGTTATCTCAGGAGAAAAATTTCAGTATAAAAATCATCCTTTTAAGCACTTATCAGGATAATATTAGGATCCGATAATGTATTAGAATAAAACAGATTCATTTTGCTTAACCCCATAAATTACTTTAATGGGTGAGAGGGAAAAATTTTTGCTAAATAATTAATCGGCAAATAATTAAAATTTAGTAACCGTGTTTTAAATAGCAGCTCTAAGAGATGGCGGAAATCTGTACATTATATTTTCCAACTTATATGGTTTTACTTAGTGTCTGTGTAAGTGAGAGTTAAGAATCAATGAAGCTGTGAACAAATATACCTCTTTTTCGATTAAAAATAAATGCTAATGCAATATCCCAAATTGAAAGAGACATTCAGCTAGTTTTTATTACAAATAAAATTACAAGATGAAAAAATGCAAAACGAAATAGACCATTGCAAACTAAACGATTAAAACGCCATTGGTTTCGCTGTCACGAGTTTTTGTTTCCTCAGCATTCATTATCTAGTTAACAATTCAAATGATTCATTTTTATTTGTTAATCAGCAGGATTATAAAAGTATAACATTGGCATTTAAGCTCTTGTATCAAATCAACATAAGTTATAGTTTGCAGTATTTCAATGGGTTCTTCTAGTTTTAATTGCTTGAATGTTATTTAGTAGGTACTAAATATATAACATGGATTTTAAAATAAAAATATGCCTTTTGACCAGTCTTTTGATTAGAGTCGTTATTTGTAGACAGTCAGTCGGTCTTGAACAAAGAATAATGAACTATTTTACAAGATTACGATTCTCCATACATTACTGTATTCAACAAAAAGATTAAGACTGCTTTACCCAGCTTTCTAACTTTAATGTTTTCAAGATACCTTTCTAGATCCATAAGAATACAAAACCCTCCGCACTTCCGGTTTTTAAAAAGAAGAATTACGTTCTTCCATTTGATATTTAAACAGAAAATGTTTTTGACGCTTTAGGTATCATTTTTAAAAGCTCATTGTCCTGCTTCTATAAATGTTAGAAATCGTGTATTAGTGTCAATAAACACATAAAACGTGCTATCAAAGATTGCAAAACGAAGTTTTGAATTTGGCCTTTAGGGGTATGTACAGTAAGCGAATAAATTTGACCAATTTCGAGTGTTGAGTTGATGAAGTAACAGCTCAAAATATAATTTTTGACATATGACTGGAAAATCTTTGAAAATCTCCATCAGCGAGATTTTACGACATACTTTTTAAAAAAATATAAATAGTATACAAAAAAAAAAGTTCTAGGTGCACAGTGAAACTATTCTTATTATAAATGTAATTGGCGCACCTGTTGACCTTTCCCGATGAGTTGCGATCGCGTGCCTTAACTTCACCTTGGCCACTCCGGATTCGATTCAATGTTTCTTCAAGGTATTTCGAGAAATGATTAGCATTATAGCATATTTCAAGATGTACTGACTTTGCAATGCAAGTGAATTTTTTCAGGTTAGAGCCCTGTTAGGATTGAGATATAACTTATTTAAAACTAGTTTCTAAAAAGGTATGAATACAGACAATGACAACGAAAAACTTTCATCAGAACCATATCATCAAATAATTAGATTAACCAGAATCTTCGAATAATAATTAAATTTGTTTTATAATGTTCGAAACCTATTTCAATAGAATACATCTAATACCAGGAATTTTATCCGAACAAGCTAATATGGATTTGGTATTCAAGACTGAAAAAACACAAAAACTTATTATCATATAAACTTTACAGAAAAACTCTTAAAATTTTAAATAAATTTGGTAAAAACTATTTTTACTATACCACACCAAATCCTGAATTATAAACTCCATACCCATACATATCTACTAATTTGTTCAATTGTTTCATAACTCCACACACGATTCATGTATGATATGCAATATCACCATACGATATGCAAGATTCACATTCCACTACCCTATAGCCTTTATTTTCAACCAATAAATAAAATATTAAGGATTATACACTCCTATCAACACCATTTAGGGAAGTTAAGAACTAAAAAATAACCCATTACAAATAAAATTGAAGGGATATCTCGCAAGCTGATGGTAGGATAAGGTTTCCGAAATCCGTCCCGTTTCCTAAATTCGTCCCCTTTGTTATCTAGCGTTGATATTGCTGCTAACTCCTAAAAAAGAACTCTTGAAATTTGATAAAAATCACCCATTTGACTGTTGATAATAAAATAGATGCGGCAGTTTCTATTTTGGCTCAGTATTTTTCAATTATCGAATAGCTGGTTATGGTATTTGTTCGAGTTCAGAACACTTCTCTGATACCCCAAGGAAAGATATATTTTTTTAATTATTTATATTTGTGAACTGGAGTGTTTTTTTCATTTTCAAATTATACGAGACCTTACGTTTAATCATTGGTGTAAGGAAAGATGAGTCTTAAATTCGTCCACCTCAAGATTTTTAACTCTTTATATATTCATTTAATAACTGCATTATTATAGTTCATATCTAGATAGCTGTTTTCCGTTGTGTCGTGATTCAAAACTTTGTATACTATTGCTCTATTTGAATTTATGGCTATATTTTTAAATTTACTAAAGAAGGTGATAAATTTATTAATGAAGATGATTATAAGAGGGAAGTTAGCATACATTGTAGTGCGCTTCCTATGATGAAGGGCGTCTTTTGATCAGGCGAAACAAACTAAAAGCCTCAACCCGGAAAGAGTACCATTGACCGGACATAAATCAGGTAGTTGGAGCAAAGCATCATGAAATATCTTCAGCTCATAGGGAGCATATAATTTGCAGTTATACAATCCAGAGCATTGCAAAAAAAAATTTGAGATTTTTCAACTCAAGCAAGTTTTTTAGTAAACATTAGGCTATACAAAAACGCAAAATAATCATTTGTTATACATTTTTCTTTTTAATTTAAATCTAACTTGAATTCTATAACTCGAAATTCATCTATTGCGATTTTCTATCGCAAAATAGTTTGTTTTTTTTTGTTGTTTTTTTACACCGTATTTAGTAAAAACTTTTGGAAGATTTTGCAAAGAAACCATTTTTTTAAGATAACTGTTTTATTTTTACATCTTAGTAACGGTTGACGTTTTTTTTTTATTATTAAAAAAAGATCGAATTTGTTTTGAATTTGGTTATACCCGACCGCGTCCTACTGTACAATTTATAGAATAACTTTACTTATAAAAAAATGAACGAAATATAATTTGATCTCTCTCTCTTGCCAAGATTTTATTTTAAACCAAGGCAATTAAATAATAAACCTGGCAATATTACCAATAGGGAAATTGACGGAGAAGGCCCATTAGGCCAGGAAATTTAATAGCCTTTTAGGAAGTAATAGGTTTTTAGGAAATCTTACTCAAGTAAAAAAATCGGGAAGATGGTTTGGGCCATCTTTTGGGGGCATCAGATCCCAATATTTCCTCAATACAATCAACTTAAGATAAAGATCAAAAACCGAGAAAATTAGGCCGGAAACATTAACATTGTTCTCAAGTCCCTCTGATCTTCAAGAGAGCTACGATAACGCAGGAGTGACAGATGCCGATTAAGTCTGATGTAGTGTAATATTAGGCAAGTGCGCACTAAATTTTACAAATTTCTACTTTAAAGGACTGTAAAATTTTTATTTTTGAAGTTAGATCTTCTACTTTTTTAAACACATTCCTTAGACGATTATGCTTAAATATTACACTCAAGCCTAAGTTTCAAACAGGTACATTTTGCTAATTTAATTGAATAGTACTTAATACGCACTTGCCTTAAGGAGCAAGTCCATACAAGGTATCTGGAACTCATTATTCAAGCAGGAGCGGTTTTGAGCCAAGTGCAAAATTAAAAGATTTCGGGAGGATTATTATACTGGTGTAATCGAAAAAAGTTAAAGCTTAAGTGAGATTGAAATTTTATAATCTTCATTGAGTTATGAAGGTGGGATGTGGAAAATAAGTGAATAAATTTATTGAAAAAAAAAATATTTGTTTTAATTTGCTAGTCTGCAATAACTCCATTAAAGCATGCTAGTAAGGGTATGTGTACACCACTCATACTTGCACCACAAAAGTGATCTGCACTTACCCTTCTATCATCATGTCGGATAACTGCGGATAAGTGCTTAAAATATGGAAAATTGTCAAAAAGAAATGAAAATCACGAAGTATTTGGAGAATAGCTTCTGTAGGTTCCGTTTTAGGCTAAAAGAACATAAAAATACTACATCTACAGAGTTTATCTACAATCTACTGGTAGAAAAACTCCGAAACAGCTGTACTGCAAAAGTTGAAAGACACAACTTTATCAACAGGTTAAAACTAATATTTTTAAAAATCGTTATACTTCACCTTGGGAGAAATTTTGTGGCTTTCTGATATATCAATGGTCAGGCTTAATGCTACGTAATGGGCAGCTCTTGAGGGAACCAATTGAGGGTTTGGATTTAACGAGACCATTACGCACTTACATCGAAAATGCACTTAACCCACATCACCCTATTGAATTAGGTTGAATTGGTTTTATACTTTCCTAATTATCCGATTTTTTAGCAAGAGAATTATTTACACGATACCTAAAAAAATATATTCATAATATAATTTAGACAATACTTTTTTAATTTAATAAATTTATTCCAAATATGCGAATTTTATTTTATAAATTATGCAGATACTCAATTTTATGCCACATTTTAAAATGTTACTTTTTTGTTTCAATATCACCCATTTTTATTCGCTCTCTTTTACTCGGGTGTTCCAATAGGCAGTTTTGCAAAGGGAGGTGTGTTGGCATGAAAATGAAGAGTGATATATATATATATATATATATATATATATATATATATATATATATATATATATATATATATATATAAAACAAATTAGAGGACTGGAAGCCCATTTCCTCAGATTAATAGTGACCAACATACAACTCTCGAACTGATAGAGGCCAATGCACCGACGGAGGATGCATCCGAAATGAATAAGGAACTGTTCCATACCGACTTGGAGAGAACAATAAACCAATGCCGTTATAATAGCCAATACCAAATATAAGTAGAAACATCATCCTGATCGGCGACTTCAACGCCAGAATTGGGTGGGATCACAGAGGTGCACATTGCGTTATAGGACTATCTGGTGGGGAAAGGATACTGAATAATAATGGCCAACGATTGATTGACTTTTGCATTGATGATAATCTTCTGATTGGGAATTCCTGTTATCCACAAAAAAGAATCCATAAATTTACCTTCTCTTCAGGTGAAAGAAGTAGTGTCATTGATTATAAACTTTATGATAGGGATACTTTACTGATATAAAAGTAATCAGACTGATAATTTCCTGTTGGTAGCAGATACATGCATCTTAAAAGAGCGCAGACAGGAGACCAAGTCTTATGAAAAAAATTAATATACAGGCACTAGAAGCAGTTGAGAAGGGAAAATAATACACCAAGCTTCTGGAACAAAGAATAAGAGCCATAGACTTGGAAGCGGGACTTGAGGAACTATGGAACATGTTGAAGTCAACACTTTTAACAGCTGCTGAGATAGTATGTAGTTTGAAGAAAATTAATAGCAATGGAAAGCGCTCTAAATGGTGGAAATAACAAAATAGGTGTAAACAAAAAGAAAATGGCCTGGAAAACATATTAATCTTGATGCAAGGAGCAGAATACAGACTCAGAAGAAATGAGGTTAAGATAGCTGTCCGTAAAGCTAAGAAACAATCCTGGGAGGAATTCGACAAATCATTGGACAAGGATTATTATGAAACTATTAAATTATTTTGAAGAAAAGCAAAAGTATTAAAAAGATAAGAAATGTAACGAATGAAGATGAAAAAATTCTTACCAATGATAAGAAATGTAATGAATGAAGATGATAAAATTCTTACCAAGCCAGGGGAAATTCTAGATAGGTGGAAACGACACTATGAAAGAATTTTTTCTGAAAAAAGCGTACTACTAGAACTCAACGAGATGATAACCGAAGGACAATGAAGAAGCTATTTGGAAGGAGGATGCATAGAGAGCGATTGATCGTCTCTCCTTTTGTAAGACGATATATATCAAATATTCTTTGAAAACTTATTGTTTTACTTCGTGCTATGGAGGAAAAACTGTAATCTTTCAAGACCAACGGTTATGCAAAAAGGTGATTTAGCCAGCCGCCATATTTTACACCCAATTAAGGGTACCCACTTAATAGAGACTGGAAGAGCTCTCAATCCCTCAGGGTACGGCTGATACAAAAAGAATAAATAATCATCTGCCACACCCTGACTCGAACCCGGACCCTGAAGATTTGAGCATAGTTCTTTACTCAATGAGCTCTCCCGCTCCCTTCCAGCCATTACGACTAATTAAAAACGAAAAAAAAAAAGAGTAGAATTTCCCTTTAAAAATAAAATGTTGCCCCTAAATGAAACCACTTTTATTATTGCCAGGCAAACATTACACTGAAAGGTTGGTCTAGCTTCTGAGTACTCGGATCATCCCCTATTAGAAATGACAAAGAAAATCCGAGCGCAAAGAGAAACGAAAACTGGGTTCTCTGGACATAGCATTTACACCCAGATATTGCTCTGTATTAATATCAATGCTGGTCACACTCTATGTACCTGGCCGGTGCTGAATCGAGTGGTGAAGAGCGTCTGGTGATAGAAGTTACTCGAAAAAAAACCCAATAAACTATAAACGAAAATTCTTTTCCTTTTTACTCGAATCTTGAGAACGCACATAAAAATTATCCATTTCAAAAGCCCAAATCAAGCAAAATCGATATTCCTAAATAAAATTAAATCCAAACTTATAAACCATGTGAAAATTCAAATGTCTATTCAAATCGTTTTATATATTCTAAAATCACTATCACCTGCTAATTCCTGTGAAAGACTAAACGAAAAACCGAGTAGCAGATAGAAATCGGACATGTTTAAACAAGACAATAACGAATAGTACTAAAAGTAGTAATGCTCGATTTCAGTAATGATTTACATATTAATCATTCATTTTACGATGCTTGTTATTTTTCCTTTAAATCATTAATTGACTATTCGTTGATTTCAAATAAGTTCTGTTTCTTAATGTTAAATTCGTGTTAATTAAATAAATATAAAAGAAAAATTAAATTTAAAAAAAATTGAAATAAACTTATTAAATTCAAATAAAAGACAAAACAAAATTATTTTTGGCAGGCAGTAAAACATGATCTTGCGAGACTTTTACAAAAACTACTGTAATATTTCAGGAAAAATGATCACATTTAGTTCATAACCGACCAATTAAGTTTGAGTAAAAAGTATGAGTATTCTATGTCTAAAAATTGTGAACTTATTTCTAATGTTTCAGAACGTAAATATTACTTACATGCATATTTTTCAATATTTTGAAGCAAAACGCACCAATTGCATTATTTTATTATGGCAATATTATTTCCAAGATTATGGAACGTTTTAACCATTTACCAGTAACACTTTTATTCACATAAACGATTTGCTATTAGGTAATAGCAATCCCAAAAGAATATAGAAATCGATAATGCACAATGGGAAGTAATCGATATTGAACGTATCAAAGATAACATGCATCGCAGACAGTCGGCAGCAATGTTAATAATATCCTCATGTTTATTCCTGCACTCAAATCAGAATCTATTGGCTTATTAGAAAAAAATAAGAAAACAACATATTTTTTTAGTTTTATTTCAGTTCTATTGTTCCTATTATCAATTCGTTTGTTGGTACAATTATTCGTATTTTTTATTAATCGTAATGCTTTTGATCAGAAAATTTTCCTTTTTGCCATTTTCATTCATAATTCTTTAAATCTAGTTCGAGCATTTAGGTCCTCAATTATATTGTAATATTCACAAAAAATATATCTTTTTTTGTGTGTATTGTTGAAGATAAAATCAAATTCAGGTGCTTGCCAACCGATTAAATTTGCAAGTAAACCACAAAGGACGGCCGATCAGTCAAATACATGAACTAAAGAAGAATAAAAAGAAAGAGGATGAGAGATCTTGTTGAGTAATCCCTTCAACTAAATTTCCACGTTCCAGGATACATTGCCACGGAAGCGGTACCGTTGGGTATATTTCATTCTCGTGGCAATGAAATGGCTCAAGGTCAGTAATTACCAGGGAAAAAAAAAGATTTGCAAAATCAATGTCTCTTACTATTTTCAATCAGTATTATTGTCTCTTCAGTTACTTTTTGATCACTGGGACATTTATTTCTTTTATTTTTATTATTAGCTTAAGGTTAAAAAAGTATATTAATAAATACATTGCTTAAAAACCCATTAGCTAGCAATAGAGTTAAGTTTCTGGTTACTGTTTGACAGTATAATGTCATGTCATTTGCTTAAATTTAACCACCAGAACATTTTATATATATATATATATATATATATATATATATATATATATATATATATATATATATATATATTTAATTATTATATTGTACTTTTTTATTTTTTTATTATTATATTGTACTTTTTAATTGCTAATAAATATACATTCGAAATGACTTATAGCAGTTAACCAATTCATTTTTGAACTATCCTATTCAATAGTGCTTGAATATAGGTCTGGCAAGCAGCCAATGGCTTAATAGCCATTTATTAACAAATAAATCACTACTTACAACTTTCCGAATTTTGAGTTCAGTATCCTGGCAATGCCTGTAACAAAAATTAAAGAGTTGTTAGTTTAAAACTTGAAATTAAAAACAATTCTAAATCAATATTTTTTATTACTTTCATTTACCTATCTATGAAAAATATATAGTAAGGGACAATATTGCGATCTTGAAAAATTTCAAATATTTATATATGTATATTTGCCTAGGATGTTACAGAAACTTTTTCAGTAAAATTGACCTAAAGTGCCAGTTTATAACTTTATTTTGATTAAACTTGTTATATCAGAGTACAATTAAATGCTTTATAATATTAGGTAGGTCTTATAGCGAATATTATAAAGTCTTAGAAATAGTTTGACAGGGCATTATTTCCGAATTTTCAAAATGGCTTCCTCTAAAGTATCGTTTCAGTTTGTTTATGAACGTCTCTCATTGTTCCTAGTAATTACAAGTGTATAAATATAAACTATTAATGAGTTTGATAGATTACTAAAAAAAAAAAAAAGGAGAAATATTTTCCCAGGTAGAAAAAAAATTTCTGGAAATATGAGTAGTAATATTATGTATAATATACTCTTGAAAAGCTACGTTAAAGATTTTAGAAAAAAATATTACGAGTACAAACAGTCGTAGAAGGATATGAAGTGTGACGAAAAAATCATAAACGTGATTATTGTGGTCAGTAAATTCTACTTTTATATTATTTAATGAAAATATAATGTTTCTATGGAAAATAGAGAGAATTCCCACGGAAACATTTAAAATTTATTTCAATTATGGTGGTGCGCACCAGATTTTTTACAGAAATAATAATAATAAGTAAATAATATAATAATAAGTATTTAATAAAATGCAACGTTAATCCGGATAAAACACAATAATGCAGTAAAAACTTTTCTACAATATTTTGAAATGCCACTTAAACCATCTAAAGTGAAGGCGCAAATGCCCGCAATACAGTTGTGTCATGCAGAAGTGAATCCAAAATCATTTTGCATATTTTACCCGATTTCGTATCATCTACGTGGTGTTCAGGGCGTACACAGAATATTTTTTCGGGGGTTATTTAATATGAAAAAGGCAAATAATCACCTGACTTTACATAATCGCTAAATTTGGTGTAAGATTTAAGGATAAACACGAGAATTGGATCAAAATCTATTGTTAAAATTGTCAAAATTATTACTCAAAATACAAATCTTATGTTGATGGGTATGAAAATTAATTTTTTTTTTCATTTCGAGGATAGAGTATCTCTCTCACTCCCCCTCCTCCTTGCGTACGCCAGGGGTGTCTTATATTATTTGTATATAACACGTTCGTTATTTATAAATATTTTATTTATTTATTTTTTTACTAATATACGTACACATATATAATATTGCCTTTTTTTTTAATTTCCGGGCTACTAATATTTGTATTACTTATTATTACCATTACTTAGTTAATTGTTGTAATCTCTAACATTTGTTAAATATGTCTTATCTAAATTCCATTAAAACATTTTAATATTTTTATTATTTAATATTTTAATATTTTAATGCATACTTGTTCAATATATTTTTCTCATCAATCAGTAGAAAAGGAAAAAAATGAAAATTAAATGGTTTTTCAAGTTGTTCAATTGTTCTATCTTGTGGTGCTCACTGATATAAAGTGGTACCAGAAATTGATAATATTAGAAGTAGTGCCAATAATTTATCATTGAGATAAAAAGTAACCATCTCAAAACTGAGGATCTATTAGTACAACAAAGGTAAAAAAAAAATAATTTAATTAAATTTTAACTACTTCGCCTAAGAATGAAATAATGAATCAAATTCAAATGTTAAATGTAGTTACCCAAATAGCTCATTGAAACTCTTAAAATAATTTAAAATAATGATTTTTCGAATATAAAGAAATTATTCATGAAGTTGGAAAGCAGTTTGTGTAAGATTTTAATTATAAAAAAACATTTATTTAGAACTTAAAGATATTCTGAACAAAATGGATCTTTATAGTCGTCTGGCATTCTTATGATTTCATCCATTACGATGAAGGTATAATTTTAGAGGTTAATTTTTAGTTGGTGTTTCTTAAATTTCATAAAATTTTATTTTATGCTATGAATGTTACACAAGAAAATTTCCATGAAACAAACGATACTTCAAATTGTCATATTATAGATTTTACTAAAATTCAGATGTCATTTCATACAACACCGTCACTAATTAAAATAATTGCATCTTTAAATGCTTGTTAATAAAATATTGATATTTAATTTTATAGTGCTCGTAAAAAAATAGGTAGTCAAAATCATTAGTATTCTTCGAAGAAAAAAACTAAAAAAACTTTTGGTACATATTAGTATAATTAATTCATTCATAGGCGATTCCTTAACTGATCATTTCAGAATATATTCAGCACATTTGTTTAAAATTAGCAAAATTTAGTCTTAAGAAACCGAAGTGCTTCCTTCATTTGAATTTTTATAATTTTTAACATGTTTTAAAAAGATGTCTTAAAAGCCATTCGGTGCTTGTTCGGCATAATAAGGCTGTGCTAAATAACATTCCAGAGAACAATCATGCAGATGACTGGTCGAAAAGTGTAAAATAGCCTCCAAAGATCTATGAGCACTATGGCCTGGTCAAAACATACTCAGCAATACTTTCGAATATATCTACCTCGAAATATTTTTAACCCCTCTTCTAAAAATTTGAAGTTATACGTTTCATGATACGTAGAACCAAAGTATGGAATAAATAAACAAATCCGTTTGTCTGTCGTACGCCGTCTGCGGCTTTTTTAGACTATAGGGCCGATTTACTTGAGATTTAGCAACAAAGTCACAGGACTCGCCAGGATTATCCTCGGTACTCAACATTACCATACATCATTTTGTTTTAAAAATTTTGTGGCTCTTGGGTATCCTTTTCCATTGTTTCTGTCTTGCGCCTCTACGCATTCAATTGGCGTAATATATATATATATATATATATATATATATATATATATATATATATATATATTATTCTTATGTATATCTTATATATATATATATATATATATATATATATATATATATATATATAGATATATATATATATATATATATATATATATATATATATATATATATATATATCTTATATATATATATATATATAAGATATATATATATCTTATATATATATCTTATATATATAAATATATTATTCTAATATTTCAATTTTCTGAGGTTAATAAGATATAAATAGATAATGAGATCAGGTACTCTGATATAATAAAAATGCGTAAATCATTATAAACATATAAATGCATGTCTATATTCATATTTTGAAATAAAAATATCATTGCCATTTAATAATAACTGGAACCCGTAATCGTTGTAATAGGGTATTATCAGTGAACGATGAATGTCTTCAGTATCGCGTGAGCAAGGGCTGTGTGTCAGCTGATAATGATGTATCGTTGAAGAGAAAGGATTGAAGGATAATAAATAACAGGTAAGCCAAAAATATAATTTCAAATAAATGATATTCTGCAACGGATTTAAACTCCTTCACTTATTAATTATTTCGTAATATACGTACTCTGGCAAAGTACTAGCATAAGGCATCGATCGCATGCATTAATGTAATGAATTTACTACAATACAACGACATTTTTTATGATCGTATTTTATGTATTATTTTGTTTGAAACTCTGCTTATGCACTAGTGCAAATAAGCGATGTTTAATGCAACTACTAAAATGGGATACCAAACTGTTTTTTAACGTCTGCTACGTTTCAATTTATTGGGAAGTTTTTATATTTAATAAATAAAGAGAAATTTTAACTTTAAGTATTTTTAATTTTATTATATATTCTATATACATAACATTTCGGAGAAAAATCTCCATCTTCACAACTTCCCTTCTATAATCCTTCTCATTGTTATAGTTTTCACTAATATTGCCAAGAGCTAGACTATTGAGTAAATGTTCTTTTAATATTTATTGTTAATAGACTTTATTGTAATATATATTAAAATTTTGTTTTACGATTTATTGTTATTTCAATACATACTGAAAAGTCTATTGATGTATACATATATTACATTACACATACATATATATATATATATATATATATATATATATATATATATATATATATATATATATATATATATAATTTTTATATTTATACTTTATATAAAATTTTAAAAAAGAAGTGATTTTTTTATAACATTCGACATAGTTAATAATATCTTAATTCGATAACATCTTCGCAGTCTTTTAAAATTACATTTAAAATACGCCGAATGATGCAAGTATCATTGAAGCTGAAAGTTGGACGTCTTCGTCCATTCGTTCGTCAACGTTCCGTTTTCACATGTATTTGTAACAGATAGAACTTCATCAAATTCTCGCTATACGAAAGTCCATTGTCTAAGATGGGTGAATCCGCGTTTAATGTTAATTTCCTCCCTTATATAACATTGAATTTTATTCTAAAACATTTGAATAGCTGTAATAATATTTTAGTAGCAAATGAAAAAGTCCTTCAATTATGCCTAAATCGAATATTTCTCACCTCGTTTTTCGTTATCACTTAGGTTTGCTTTATCAATATTTAAATCATTAATTTATTTTTCAAATTCCGCTAACATACATAATTCAATTCCTTGGCCTGACATTTGATAGAAGAATGACGTGGGATTAACACATTAATAACAAAAGAAAATCACTAAACCTAAGACTAAATATATTATAATCACTTCTTTCAATCCGTTAAAAAATGAAATTTAGACCGATATTGAATACTTACACTTACTACTTTAGCCTATATGGACCAACGCTTTACAGATTTATGGGAAAGCCAAACAAACCCACATACGTAACCTTCAAATTTTCCAGTAAAAAACTTTTAGGACTATAACCAAAGCTCCGTGCTACATAAGGAACATTACATTTGATATAGGCCTCAATATATCAAAAGTTTACGAACATATACGGAACCACTGCAAACGATTTCAAAGTAACTTAGACGGGCCCTCATTCAAGACGATTTAAGATCACAACTCACATGCCCCAATCTGAATTATATTTCAGCCATGAATATTTTAGCCAACAAGGCTGAAAAGGAGCTGGATGAGAGATCTCCTTGCTTAACTGCAAACTGTAAATCAAGACAGAAAAAGGTGCCGCTGGATATCACTATCATTCCGCAATAACCAATTTTTAGCCAGCATCAGGAATGAAATAAAGCTAAACAAAAATTGTCAAATATGTTGACAAGAAAATTTAAAAAAAAACTTAAAAGATCTTCAACGATAATGAGATAAGATTAGTTGATAAGTGAACAACAATTTTTAAAGACAAATTTAAAATAAAATAAAACTGGTTTAAAATATAATAAACCAGTGAGGTCCTGGTAGAGGTGGCTGATAGCATATTCTGAGGGAAAATATATTTGCCAGTTATATTGAGCATTACTTCAAGGCCTCGGCTGTGATTTTACCAATTTACAACGATTTAAATACAGATCTAGACTGAATTTAATAAAACAAATTATATTTATTGGAAGACATTGGCCAAATTTTGAAGTATAAACGTCTAAGAGTTGTCCACCTTAAAAATTTATTGTTGACTCACCTATAACTCCTCAAAATACAAGCCATCGTTTTCTATTACTTGAAGCCAGTACAAAACGAACCATTACATCATTGAGGGCACCAGGAAACGAGACTTACTTTCGATGGTCACATGTCACTCGCTCTCTTTGATCCCGCCCAGCCAAATCATTCCCGTTAATTTTATTAATATCCTCACAATCACGTTGTTACGTTTTAGCCTTTTAATTTTAATGCCTAACCCACCGTTCAGTAAAATTTATAAAAAAAATACGTTTATAACAACTTATGGATAGAAATCTATATTAATAAACACCATTGTGTTTGTTTAAGATGTACTATTAGAGATTAAAATAGAGAAACGCACAAACGTGGTTTTCGTTCTAAAAAAACAAAAACAAAAAAACAGACTTCTTCACCAAATACATTTACAAAGAATTAAAAAAGGCCACAATAACATACTTCATTTGTATTTTATGCCTACCTTAAAAAAATAAAAAATAAAATTATATTTTTAAATTATCGAAAATTGTATTTGTCTTTGATCATAGTTAAAGATTTTTAAAAATATGCATCAACAGCTGGCCGTAGCAAAATTTATACCATTGGATATATATTTTGCTATTTTTTGCTACTTTAGTCATTACGAAAAATTAACCAGCTGCTTCAGAAGATGTCCTATAAAATGTAAAGAGCAATATATTGGGTTTTGGTATTTGTCATAGTGTTAGGATTCTTTATTTAACCATTTCCTATTTACCCTTAAAATGGGGTTGCTAAAGTAAAATTAATATTCCTAAAAAAAATTCCATTTCAATTTATTCAATTCAATTTGAACAAATTGAAATTAATTTGAGTTATAAAATAACATATGAACTTTCTCATAATAAACAGAGTTCAAAGAATGACTTTAAATCAAAGGTTTAATGAAGAGTTTAATGAAACAAAATTTTGGATAATTTTTATCATCTACTTCAAAGGTTTCACAATAGGCATGGTGTGTCAGTATAAGCAGAAAATTCCGGTTTTCGAGCATCAATAAAACACTGAAGGCCAATTTTCGAAAATTAATATTGGAAATTACTCCAGTTTCCTTTTTTGACTTCACCACTAAATTGACGAGAGAACAGAGAGGTAATATTCTAATCATTATTATTTTTTAAAATAATATTTTCCTTAACTGAAATTTAAGATATTTTCAATTTTTTTTTTTTATTTCAGTAATTTGAGAAAAAACATATATTTAAACATCAAGCTAGATAAAAAGATATAAATTAAATTAATTTATGTTATTATGCAATCTAAGAACTTATTAAAACTGCGCTTTAGTAATAAATACTTAAAATGATTTCAAAGTACTTCTTTATAGTGCCCCATTGATTTGAATTAGTTTTCAAATAGTATGACTACAAACTTCTTGAAAGAACTTGCCTTCAGAAGAAAAATACTGAAAAAATTGATGAAGGATTCGAGATACAGAAAATTAAGAACATAGTAAGACTAAAACGCTTGGCCACACAGAAAAACATCTTTCGGCATATTAATGAAGAAATAACTGGGCTTAAAAAAAAAAAAAAGTGGTAAACCTATAGGAGTACTGATCTTCCTTAATGTTATTAATTGTTGATACTTTAAAGAATTTTTACAGCTTACCTTCGAAGATACTAGGTAATCATGAAATAAATCCAGTCACTATACACTATACAATGTACACTATACACACCCAAACCCCTCCACATTGATACTACACCCAGAGCACAACACGGGCCACAATGCTCCCCTTCAGAGTGCCCACTTCCTGAAGACAGGAGTGTCCGTGCGTGCCAGAGACAGCTGTAGGCCACGTCATTGATAGCGACTGATAACAGTATTGATCCCCGGTACTGGTCGATGTACTGCAGCCTGGGTACTCAGCAACTGGCTACTGTACTCTACTCGTCTTTACGCTCATTCCATGTCCGTACGTGTATATGTATGGTAAAAATGATTTGATTTTTCCTAAAAATAAAAATATCGAGTTGAAAGATTCAAATTTCCGAACTTATATTTTTACGTTATAAGCCGTGAAATCATCATTACATCGTTACACTGAGAGTTGTCGATTTTTTTAAAATTTCGAATATATAGTTAAAAATGCATTCTATTTTATTTTAATTAACATTTTTTGGTATTGAACTAACAATGAGATCGTGCAGTAACAATTGACTGAAGATATTACACAGTACAATAAAACTTCGGTTAACCGTCATATCAGTTCCTATAAACCGTCAAAAAAATGGTAGGCTCTGTAGCTCATGATATGAGTATTTCAAAAGAAAATATTAACTGAAAGTATAAAAATAATTACATACCGTGCAGTATTACAAAAAATAATCTTTTGTTTGTATTTCAAATGGTATTTTGTTACCCGTCAATTCGCTTACAAACTTGATCCCGGCGATGACGGTTAATCGAAATTTTACTAGAAAGATCTGAACGAATAAAAGGAGTCTTTTCCGATCTTGTTCATTTCGAATTGAACACCTCACAAATAAAAAATAAAAAAAGTGCGAGCAGCTGAATTCCGTCTTTAAGGTTGAATTTTCACAAAAACACAAAATTGATAATACCCAAATGGCGGGACTAAGGAAAAGAAAAATTGATAAAATTGTTACAGAACCATCTAGGAACCAATCTACACAATCTCTGAAAATTTCATAAAAATTTATGAATACGGTTGAATAAAATTCAAAATGTTCTTATTTATAAAGCTTCATTATTTGCGTTGGAACAACTTCACCGAACTTTGTCATTCCTATCCCTTCAAACTGTTATAGTTCGAATTTACGATGAAAAAGCCAAGTTGTAGCAATTCATTAAATCATGAAATATTTAAAAATAGTTTCAGAGAAAAAAAATTAACTTAATAAGCTATGTTCAATTTTATAAAGCTTACTCTTTCCGCTGATTTTAAGTTACTGAACAAAGTAAATTAATATATAAGAGTTTTCAGAGCGTATTGCCAACAAGTCAGTGTCGTAAGGGTAGGTATCGATTTCTGATTTTCAATTACACCTAATTTTAACAATAGATTTAGCAACAAATATTTTTTCAATGCAAAATAATTTTTCAAACTTCTAAGATTTTTAAAGAAAATCATACATAAAGATACATAACAATAATAATATTGGTGACTTTATAAAGACTAACTAAAATTATTTAAGAAAATATTGTAATAGGTCAAGAATTAACAATTTAGGGATCTTTGATGGTGTTTAGATTATATATTTTTATATACGTATAATTTTTTCAGTTTGTATTTACTTTCCATTTCATTAAACTTTTTTTTTCTCTATCATTTTTGTCAATTTTTTGAAGTACTACAGTACTAAACACTCAACTAGGTATTTACGTTATATTAACAAGCGAAATATGTTGTAAACCTTCATATTCACGGAGAAAATGCATTATAAAATATACATATACAACAAATATACATATACATTAGACATTCACATTACAAATTTATACATACTGATAACTATGAAATTAATCAAAATTTACAATAATAATTTTTTTAATTTTATCTGAATGACAAGAATAAAAAAAGTTATACCCAACCTAATACATGGAGAGTTTGGTAAATTATTAAAAAAATAACTTTCAATGTTGATCTGTATTACTTATACTCAACCAATAATTTGCCTTTAATTGTACTTATTGTTATTATTTTTATTTTTTGTTTTACCTAATAAAATGAATAATTTATTATTTCTGTATGTTCGTTTATTACAATAAAGCTTGACAAATTTCTCTCATTATTATTAAAATTTTTAAAAAATAGGTTAACTTTTTACAATGTAATTAATCAAAGAAACAAATTTTAAAAAAAGCGTACGTCGGTATAACTGGAAATAATTAATATTGCATACACTTTGGATAAAAACTATTTTTAATATATAGTACTAATAAATATATAATACTTAATGAGACTGCAATTACGTTATTAAAAAGACTGATGCTGAGAATAGGTAGATAGGGCGATGACCGGCTAAAGGTCAAGGTGTGACCTAGGACCTCGGCGACCTCTCCCAGTGACTGGGTCTCCGAACATAGTACTGACCACTTTGTTTCCCCTCTCATCGGTCGCATTATGTCAGTAAGGTAAAGGGTAAACCCTCTGAGTAACTGGAGGAGGGGAGAACCTGATGACAACGGAATCGATTGAAACTGCTGCCTATTATTATTACATTGCTGAGACCAATGATAAAGCTTTCGGATCTACTTTGAACGAAACAGTACTACAAATTAATACATCTTTGGCACGTATTTTTCTTATAGAAACTGTTAATAACTGCACGATTTATGTAATAAAAATAAAAAGGAAGTTCATTGAACACCTTAAGAAAGCGGAACATGGATTGCTAAAAAATTAGGAAGCAGGTCAACTTATGTCAATAGAGAAAAAAATGACTAATAAAACTAGCACAGAAGTACATCAAGTGAGTAGATGTAGATGCATAAGTATGTAGAAACCTATTGGCTCATACATGCAAATAAGCAATTTATACTTCTATACAAACACGGTGAGGGAAAGATAACTGACATATTTGAAGGGCTGTAAAAAACAACAAACCAATGTCTCAAGAATAAAAATAATTTTTTTTTTGTAATGATACTGAAAATAGTTTAGTTTCAGTGAGTTATAAATATTATATCTTCCTAATGTCGACGGTTCCCGAAAATTTTCCATAACCCTTCAATAATTTCTGGTACAATGTCATTGATTTCTTCAGTGTTTAAATACATTGTTCTTGAAATATCCCCAGAGAAATAAATCACCACCAAGTCTTCCTTCGAAGAGATCAATCTGACAGGGAACGTTTCCCTCTAAATCGTAGAACCACTCATCGTCTGCCTCGATTTCATCAAACTAAAGACAATTTCCAGAGCGTAGAATAGTTTCCAACATGTGCACGTAACGGTCGGAATTCATACTTATCCTTACACTACCCCCACCTCAGAAAAATAAGTGCCGATAGCACCAGTCATCAAAAAACCGCCTACGGTGCCCTTCCAAAGTGTGTCAGTTATTCCACCAGAAATGACTCGATGCGAGATGGAAATTTTCTGGGATCGTCCTAAGCAATACATAGGTAATAGAGGCCGACATTTGGAATATGCAATTTTTAAAACCCGCAGAAATAAAATTATTTTCAGTGTACTTTTGGAGTAAAAAAATGTCTGGAGAATTGGATTGTTTTTTTACAGCCCTTAAAAATGTCTCAGTTATATTTTCCCCACCAAAAATTAAACACAATAATAGAAGTTTTCACTCCATTCATTGCATTTCCTGATGTGTTCCACATAACAACTATAAAGACTCTCGTTAGATCTTATAACCCCTTTTTTTTTTAGATCAGCTATAATTTATAGTTAAAATAATCGTTAATCATTAACAGTTCACAATGGTAACTGTTATTCAGCGTTTATTGTTGTCCCTAATAAATTGTCTATATTCATTTTATCTTCTGTTCTTTTTTTTTTTTTTTTATAACGTCAGTTAAATAAGTTAAATTGAAACTTGTATAAAGGTAAAAGATAAAAATATTGAACAAATTAAATCGCTTAACAAACTATTCGGAACATATTAAAGTCGATATTTAAAAGGCCCTAGCCAGACTGATATGATGGAGAGAAGGCCTTCGATTGAGTAGGGCATTAAAGCAATAACAAAAGCAGCCGACCCTAACCGACACGGCACAAACATCTGTCGCCGAGCGTGTGCCTGCCCGTATGTAAACCGGTTGTCGTTCCCCGCTGCCACGTTAGAAACTCCGTAATAATTTAATAGCAACCTCTGTGTGTGTCTGCCGGTTCCTGTTAATCTCAGGAGTCATTCAGATTTGTCAATGTAATTATAGTTATACTGATCTCCATGTAGACGTAACATTACTTCATTACTTGTATAAAAAAATATATTGATTTTATAACAAATTAATATTAAAAAAAAAATTCCCACGACCATATTTTTTTATTTTAATTTACCTAACTTTATTTTATTTTTTTAAATCTGTTGAAATTAAAAAGAAAAGTGCTGAAAAAGTTTTATAAGCACTTAACATTCTGAATCTTTTAGTAAATAATTATAAATTTTGCAGCTTGTAAAATGTCTTATACATTTCATCATTTTCATTTAGTTTAGTTCGATAGTAATTTTAGCAGTTGATAAAAACAACAATTTCTGAAATGATTTCAGTAAAAAAAAATTTAAATTGGAAAAAAAAAGATTTATTTGGAATTAACTCAATAATGAACGTTATCATGCTATGGTTATTCCATATAGTCAAGTTAAGAGTTTCAGAAAATAAATTATTACACGAATCACATTTTTTTCTCCTCCGATTAGTCACCATAAACAAAAAGTTCATCTGCATGCTAAGAGTATCAAGACTCAAAAATGATCGGTTTTTATATACTTAATATTAATACATGTAGCTACCGTTGGATGATGGATTATATTTTGACTGCCTACATATCCTGGCCAGAATATTCTTTCCTTGGAATTCACTGGAAAGTGTAACTTTCAAGACTTCACGAGACGAAAACAATAATGTGTACAAAAAAACAGCATAATAATATTAATAATAATAATAAATAAATAAATATATATATATATATATATATATATATATATATATATATATATATATATATATATATATACACACTAAAATAAAATACTAATAAAAATCATCTTTATTTATTTTTTTTACCTCACAGACAAGAGTGTCTAACGGAAAATCTACTAACATATTAAAATTTTTGAGATCAATTTTAAATAATCATTATATTTTCAGGTTTTTTTGTTTCTTATGGCATATCAATAAAATAATTACTTTCCACAAACAATTTTTATATTTTGTAACTTATACTTTATTATGTTTGACCTCATATTGTCGATAAATTAATAAATATAGTTTAATCTGGTTAGAGTTTGACTATCATTGCCACTGCATGAATTATATGAGCCTTCTCTAAGTCCTAGAATCAATTGTGATATAGGAGAATAGATAAGATCAGAACGGGGCCAATGACTAAAGAAAAAAGACCGTGGCTACGTCAGAAAATGTCAAGGAACTGGATGGTCAATATATCAATACTCTACTAAGATAGGCTGTGCTCATACTCTTTCTAGGCTAACTTTCCTTTAAAATGATTAAATAACAAGATAGTTTGGCCAGTAGTATGATTAAACAGAGTATGAAAATAGGTTAGTTATTTGTGATTGTATATCAAAACGCAAACTTTCAGAAAAAACATTAATGGTGTGGTTTACTAAGACCGTCAAACACAGATACACATCAGCGTAATAGTGAATTTAAATCGTTATTACAAAAAAATAAATTTAATTTATAATTAAATTAATATTTATAAAATAAATGATAAATAATTATTTGGCACACAGCCAAATTTTTCTTACTGCCATGTTTTTTTAAATAAAAAAGAATATACGTAAGTTCCTCGATATCATTTTTCGGATATCTCGGAATTTAATTCAAAATAAAAAAAAAGGAACAACGCAATTTAAAGATTGCTTAAGAAAATTTATTAGTGAAAATCAAGATATTGAAAATCTGAATACAAGATCTATTAACTTTATAGAATTATGTTGTTGAATGTACTGACAATTGATGGTGACTATTAGTGCATCAATAATTTAGGACCTTTCGTGACCGACAATATCATCAAATGTTCACAACAATAGATGAATGTTTGATGATCACGATTTCCGGTGAGACAGCGCTAATTGATGAAACTATTAATTAATTTAAATGATAGAATTATCTTAACAAAAGGTTTTTTTTTCAAAAAAGATAAGCAGAATGTTTTATTTTAAAACGATCTCACCTTGACTTTGATACACGATCTCACCTTTGATACAACTTGACTTATACAGGAAAGGCAAAATGAATTGATAAGATTTTATATATACTGACTGCAACGAAGGAGAAATGGAAGGACAAATGTAAACAGAACTGGAAAAGTATAATTATAAATTTCAAACAGGATACTTAAAGCAAACTTGATCTAATGCCATATGTGTAATACCACAGTATTATCTGCAATGTTACATTAGGAATGTGCAATCACATTAGGAAGCGAGAAGTAAGCAGAAAACTGAAGCTCCACATCTTCAACTCGGTATATCTGCCTATATTCTTATATGATACTGAAAGTTGGATAATAACTGGCAGGCAGAAGAACAGATTAACGGCTGCAGAAAAAAAATTTCTCCGACGGATTGCGGAGAAGACAAGAAGAGATTGCATTCGTAATGTGAGGATCAACGAGGAACAGAATATTTCCGCGATAAAGGAGTTTTTTGAGTCACTCCAATAAAAATAATTTGGTCATGAAATCAAAATCGAAGACTACAGAGACAAAACCACGATAACGCCGAAGGATACCATGCTTGTGCAGGAGGGAAAAATAAATTCGATATGTCAAGGACCTACTAGGATCAGGAAAAAGTAGCAGCGATGACTATAGACCTTATCCCCCTCCTCCTACTCTGAATGACACTAAGTGGGTGATGCGAAAAAAGAAGTTTTATTTATTCGTGTTTTTAATATTTGTTAATATAGTATATATAACATAATATACTTTTAATATCTATAAGGTGTGGGGTAGCTCAGTGAGTAAGGTACTGTGCTCCCATTCTCCCGACCTCGGATTCGAGTCCAGCTGTGACATAATTTATTCTGTTGTAACAGCCGTGCACCGACCCTGGGGTCGAGAGACCTTCCTGGGGTCGGGAGACCCTCCTGGGTTCAGCCAGACACTATAAAGTGGGAACCCTTAATAGGGGGAAAAACCTGGCGGTTGTAAATGATCTTGACCAAATAACCTTCTTGTCCAACCACTGACCTAGAAACAATACGAACTTGCTAGGTATTGAACCCAAGACTCTTCCTGGCTTGTAGTGGTACAGGTTTTTTTTTGCTTTTTCTTATATATTTGAAACCAGCAATATTCATGCCAATTTATCAAAATAAAGAAGGTATTTTTTTTTTTGATTCCTAAATGATTTTTTCAAATTCATCTCTTAATAAAAAAGAAATTTTGTGAAATGATAGATCATGATTGTGTAATATTATCAAATCAAGAACATATTCTTACACTAAACCTACAATTAATATAGTTTACAAAAAAAACAAAAAACAGAAGAAGATGGAACTGTAAAGAATTCATATTATATGGGAAGGGACAGTTCCCTGTAGATTAGATTTTAATTTGCAATTAAATTAATAGATTTTCATTTTAATTCAAAATAAGAGGAATAAAAATAACACAAACAAAGGGCTAATTTTAGAATCCTTATAATCACGGAGTCATAAATCTGTTCTATTATTTTACCTGATGATGGCGTGAGAGCCGAAACATAATATTAATTACTTAAATAAAGCCAACATTGTTTAATTAATTTGTTTTAATTTATTATTTATTCTCTTCTTTGTTTATTTATTTTAAAAAAATCGTCTTGTCCTCTTATCTATTACTATTATTTAATTGTATATTTTATCACGATTATTTTAATTATTATTTTATTTAATTTATCATTATTATTTATTTACTTTAAGAATTTACCATTATTCAATCATTATATTGATATCTGAATGCGCAATTGTTCCAAGTCCATTTGTCAAAGTTTTGGGAAACTCCAAAGTTTCAAATACATGTTATAATATCTATAAACTATTTTTGTGTGGATGTTATTGGCTTTTCAAATACAAATGGACGTGAAATGTGATGGATTAGAAGCAGAACTTCACAAGAAATAAAATAAAATCAAAATGTCAAAATTGAACAAAAAGGACTTAAAACTATTGCGCACTATATGTATTGATAGTGTTATGAATCGTTCGAAGTGTCTCCTATATGAGAATATACCCCCACTTTATCAACTGTTCAAAATATCAATAATTGTTAAAATAACCATGTAAGGCTGATCTGGAAATAAAGAATAATAAAATATGCGATTCAAGTCCAAGGAAGCATTAAAATAACCTTGAAGATTAGTTTGTCTAAGTACCTGTTTTTTTGTTGCTTTAAATTTCAAAACATTTTAATAAGTCTTCCAGTTCTTCTTGTCATAGAGTCTTTTGCTTGATTCATTATAAAAAAAAAAATTAATAAATAGAATTTTTTTTGAAGTTTTTAATCATCCATTTTCTACGATTTTTTTTTGATTTTGTTAAATTTTAAAAAATCAACATAGTAGTGCAATAAAGTATTTAAAAAACAACAAAAAATTATCATTTATATTATAAAATTACTACTGCTTTACGGAAGTTTACATTGCTAAATTAAATAGTTTTTTTTTTTTTTTGTGAACAAACACACTTCCCTTATATTATCTTTATTATTTTTTAACATTAATGTTTGTTTACCCACAAACAACCAATGTTTCGAAATGCTCTTTCATCTTCTGTGTTTTCCTTTTTTTTTTTTTTTTTTTTTTTCAAAATTCAACAATACAACATCAACACTATACATATTTTTAATTATTAATGTAATTTAATATAATATATTAAAAACTAACTTATTTTACCTTAATTATACTACTTTTTCTAATATAAAATAATTAGCAGTTCTTCTCTGAGGTTTGTTTTTCCCATAATACATTATTTCGTCGGTTGTGTCCACTATTAAAATTTTTTAAAAATATTATTGAACTAGAGAGTGTCTGCTAAGACTAATAAATTGTCAACAAAATCGGTACATGATCTCTGCAACGTTCTTGAAGTAGTCAGAAATCCGCTACATAATCGATTTCACGTTGAGATTGAAATTTTTGTTACTGGGGCCGGGTGTTATTAAATATCGATACTGCCCGAAGCAACCCCCCTCTTTGATAGACCCTTTGATATCAGCTACGGCAGCTGCAGGCTGGCAGATGCACTCTATAGTCCACGCCTGTGAGTAAAAAGAACTTGCAATAACGGACGAAGCGGGGGGTCTGCTACAACTGGTCATTCTATATCACATGACCTCATCTGCTACCCTGGGGGATAACGATACTCTAAATAAAGTTCATCTCTGTACCCCCTTCCTCTCCCTCCCACCGGGTAAGAAGAGGAGGAGATATCCCATTATAAAATTACAACATTTTTCATGGAAACAAACAAAAAAATCTTATTCACCAGTGATTTATATTTGAGAACTAATTGGTTGCCGTCCTCCGTAGGGGATTTATAACTCAGAAGTTCTCAGCGCTATGCGAGAAACAACACATTAAAATTACAGTTCTTCGGTTCCCTCTTTCTTTTTTCTTTTTTTAAGTATGGAATACATTTAAGATAATGTAAAATTAATCAAATCTAAGTCTTTAAGAACAAAGCCTAGAAGCTCATTTATCTCGTACCTTGCATTCGTCCGACGCGCAGTGAGGACGAAAGCCGACGTAGAAGGACAAAAACAACTTCCAAAACTAAAAATATTCCAAAACTTTATAAATGTTATAAAGCAACCTATCTATAAATAGTTGGTGATCCTAAAAGTGCCCTAGGATAATCTCAAAGTTTGATTATGCTCTCGCTGTAGGGTACGGATTAGTCAGGCATGAACAAGCAGGCCCACGCCATTTATAGCTGTAACAATGTCAGTGTGTTATCGCTCAAGATAGTTCTGCTAAATCAGGTAATTAAGTTACTTTCTTACCAGATTAACCGAGTTTTTATCAATTTAATATTGATTACAATTGGTTTTCTAAAACGGCTATGATCAAAACTTTAAAATAATATAGATAAACAATGCTTCTATAATCTGTAAAATACTCTTGCGAATATCCCAAGCCAAACTTTTTTTTTTTTTCATTTTGTAGCATCATTTTTATTCTTGCAAGAAATGTTCAAATTGTACGCAGTTTTGCCCACAGAACTTTTTATTTAATTCAACACTAATTCTGGGCTCACATTTTTTGAACTGTGGGAAAAATTTTCTTTAATTTAAAAAGAAAATTAATAATAATCAGCAAATAGTTTGCAGACAAAAAAAAAAACAACTGCAGTCAACTTCCGAGGAAATATATTCAATAACGTCAATAGTATATATTTTTATTAATTGAAATTTCATGCTATTCCTTAAATTTTTATTTTTATTTATTTGTGAGGAACACATGGTTTTCAATCGAAAATTATGGCCATTAAATTTTGTCCTATATCGGCTATAGGACCAACAGTGCGGCGTCGGGATACAAGAGGCAGGATGGTAAGGTTGTAACTACTAAACGCCAGATTCCCAACCGAAAAAGGACCCATAGGGTTGATTATTATTTAAAAAAAATTTAGTGCGTCTGCTGTTTCATCTTAAGATTAAGGATTACAGTTTAATGTTGCTAAAAACATTTTTACTTCTCTAAATAACAACAGTAAGAAGTTTGGTATAAATTGGTCTGGTCTTCTTTCAATAAAAAGCGGATAAAATATCCAGATTTTTTATCCTCCGCCATTTTGTCTTAGACAGCGGATGGCAGGTTGAATAATTGTGGCTTGAAGCCCTCTTAGATCTCTATATAAAAACGGAAAAAAAAAAACTTTCATCGAAATCAAGGCATCAGTTTTCTCGTGACAAGCAGCCAAAAAAGGTGTAACAGACAGACAATAATTTAGACGCGTTATTTTATTTATAAGGCCGATGGTTAATTAATTTTATCGTTCTGGTGCTCATTTTTTTAAAAACTGTTCCTTAAAGCCACAGTGAGAAGGTCCAATTTATTCCGTCGTTCTGCCTCGAAGAAGACGGAAGTTACACCTACCAGGATTGATTCGAACCAGCACTGCTCGCTACTCGAAAATGATGAATTGATACATCCACAAGCACTGCCATCACAGCATCAGAAGTTTAAAAATTATGATTATTTGGGATTATCTGATACACTATTTAGGACACTAAAGGTGATCCCCCATCCGGTTATTTTCTATTCTCCTTCCTGTGTTCTCGTGCATTCAGATCGTTATTTTATTGTGATTCTTTATTGTGATTATTTTATTTTTGTTTCTTGGCATTTAAGGATGAATGGGAATATAACTGGTTTCGTAAAAAATTGCTCATTTTTATTTTTTTAAATAAAACTTAACAAGTATGTGGTAAGTGAATTAAAAAAAAATGTTTTAGTAATATTAGGACTGCTGTTGAACTTAAAATGTTTATTTAAATACTGAAAAAAAGAGCCTATAATAATAACCTACAAACATTTAATTTAATATTAAATACAACCCAAGTGACGATAAAAGAGATGATTCTGCCTTTTGAATATTATTTTTAGTCATATTAGAACAGTGTCATGTCATCTAGGATTCTGGAGATTCCATGGATTGATTCAAATTTGCAAGTGAGTATCTTTCTTTAAAACTATTGGTTTCGATATTTTTTTTAATAATTAATTCACAACTGTACAGAATTGCGTAACAAAAATGTATATGAATGTAAGCAAATAAAGTAGTATAAAAGTTATGAATGATGGCAGTTCCTGAAGATTTTCTCTCCTGGCCCAAGGCTATTAAAATCACTACTCCAGGAGTTTTAAAAACTCATATTTCTTACACTAAAGTTTGTGAATAACTTGAGGGTGATCATTATATATGAGTGTTCTTATTTCAAACATTTTTTATATTTTTTATTGACTTTATATATTATTTGTATTGGTTTTTTATTGTTTGAAGGTTGTCATATTTGTGTATTGCATAAAGAATAATAAGAGTAATGTATTGGAATATATCTTATTTATTATTATAGGTTATTAATTATAATTCTAATTTAGGACCTGGAGAAATAATATTTTCTATAGTCAAAATATTTAATTTGTTATCTACATATCGTAGCTGCGACAATAATGGTGTATTCAAATTTTATTAAGACTTCTAATTTATCAGTGCTGTCTATTTCAGTGATAATGAATCTTTCATTTTACATATAATAAATTGATATTTAACATTACTTACTGCCTAACATAACTGAGATAGATTTTATATAACAGAAAATATACTATTTAACCGAACGGAATTGATTATAGGAGCAAAAGTACACTATTTACATGACTAGCATTGTTATATTTAAGACGAGAATCTCGCAGACACCGAACTACAATATGGAAAAATAACAATGGATTGAACAATTTTTGGCGAAACATAATTCGTCAGAAAGATTAGTGAATAAAATCTTAAGTGAGAGGGTTATTCACTTGAAAATATGTACCATGTGTCATACTCAGTCCAATGCCTATTCAAAATTCACATATTTACACTTGCCTCATACAAATGAAAATTCCATTCGTTCCAGTTGATACGACGTTGAAATCTGCATTGATGATCCGGTTTTATGTTGTTATGTCAAAAAGTCGTATCTAAAGTCAAAGCGATTTTCCACTATTTTCTTCTCATCAAATTGGCTGTTTGTATTGATTTAAGATATTCTTCTTGATAACCTGTTATATTTTTTATATTATATGATTGAATAAAATTGGTTTTATTATAAGAGTGTAATAAATTTATTTGAATAAACAATTATGAAGATCTGCAAAATTGTTTTAAGATAAACTGCATTTAGATGCATGTACAGATTTAGACATAACAGATTAGACAATACCCTTTACCGTCACTACCCCTTCAACTAGGGATGGCTCCAACCCCTACTTCGACCAACTAGACATGACTGAAGAATTAAGCTGCTGACATTACTGCAAGGAATTCGTGCCCATTTTAAAAGTAAGTTATTCATTCCCATTGGATACGATTTACCATATTCTCAAACTTCCGTCTAGATGGTTTTATAAGAAATATTGCTTAAATAATATGATCTATAATTATGTCGACCAATGGCTTCCATGGTGATGGGAAATTAAAGAGTTAAAATTTCATTTAGTCAAAACATGAATATGATGAATAAATATTTTCAGGAAACAATAGCTACACAAATAAGGAAAAAAAAAAAGACACTTAATGTAAAGGAAGGAGTTGATTTCTTAAAAATACTGATATTATAGATTTGTTCGAGAATAATAATCTGACAAAGCTGATTAGAGAACATGAATACTATTTTTTCTATTATAAATCATACGATTATATAAAAGGACAGTCCCTTTTTCGTTTGTAAGGTTTAACCACGAAAACCTCTCAACCAATCTTTACCAAATATTAACTATATCATTTTTATGGTTTCTAGATGATTTAGCAATAATAAAATTTACCGATATCGATATTACGGCTTCGTAAAATTCGAAAAACCACTTCTATATTTTATTTGCGAATAAATCGAAAAGTATTCATTTTTGGCTTATTATATGAATATGAAAGGTAATTGGATTCCCTACAATACAAAAAATGAATCATTTAAATCGGACCATCATTAGCAACTATACTGTGCATTGAACATTGTTGCCATGTTTTAATTTTCCTACCGCTGTTCGTCGGAGGAACTGCAGAACTTAAGCGCGTTTTTAGGAATAGGAAAATATCGTAATCAGGAGGCCCACTATTTTATTATGCCCCGGGCTCGGGCAGCTGAGAGTGAACCAGTCCATTTCAATAGCATTGTTTAACTGAGATAATTAAATTTCTATAAACAAATAAGAAGTTGTCTAAAGGTAATAAATGTGGAGTTGAAACCATTCTCCGTTTTAGCTTCTACTAAACTTTAAATAAATTAAATTATTGATGATTTTTGAAGATAATGACTGATTTATACCAATTCCTAAGTTTTAAACCAAATTTAGTGATTCCCACCATCATAGTATTATATTTTGTCCTTGAACTTAAATGAAATGTATACAATTTTTTCGTATATTTTATTCTTTTTAATTCGATCTTTCAACAGAGCATATATTAGTTTAACTATCTGAGTTTTTGTGAAACCATTATAATTAAAATTCATTTACTGATTGATGTATGATGAAGGCTAGAGGAAAATGGGAAATTTCAAGAAAATTAATAAAACAATTAAATTAACTTCTTGCTTTATTTGACTATCCTACGTATTAAAATTGTTTGCGAATCAATTTAATTTTTTCTATTTCAATTTTTACACTTTATTTTTAAATACCGGACTAATGTATTTATTACAAAACCAAAAAAAAATTAATGCTTTTATTACAAAGTCATTAAATACTAATTTCCATTCGATGTAATAGAAGAATGACTATTCAGAAAACCTGATATCTAAGACGTTATACTTGATTAAATTAAACATGAATCAAATGTCTGAGATAAGGTTTTTATTTTATATTAATATAAATTAATTATCATTTGAATAGGTGGCAAGAGCAACATTGAATTTGACATTTTTCACAATTGATTCTTTTAGTGGGATAAGGTTTTTTATTAGTTAAGGGTAACGCTCAGAAACTAACTGTTAAATATTGAATAATCAATATTTGAACGTAGAACTTTACGAAGGATTGAGATGGTCCGGGAGGCGGTCAGAAAAAAATAGTAAAAACTATTTATTAGGAATCGATGTTTCAATCCACTTTGCAGATCTTCTTCAGGGCTGAATAAATAAGATACAAAAATAAAATTATTTTTATTTTTGTATTTTGTTTATTCAGTCGTACCATCTCATTCCTTCATAACAGCTAGATAGTTTCACTCGCTTAAACGAAAAAAATAGCCCTTAACTTTGTCACACAGTGAGCAACAGCAAATGTAGTTCCACTAAAAAATTGATTGTGAAAAAATTAACATCCAACGTTAATGTTTAAAAAGTAACATTAAAAAAAAAAAAAAAACCTTATCCCAGGCATCTGAGTCATGCATAATTTAAACTTGTAAATGAATTTGATTTGATAAAAGTTACGTCCAACGTTGCTCCAGCCAACCATTCATTATGTTAGTTTTGTTTATGAAAAAATTATAAAAAATAAATAAATAACGATTTCATCTCATGGTAAATAACATTAGTTTGGAATATTTTTTAAACTACAAATCTCCATTCTCACCTGTCAATCAATGTTGTTGACAACAAGTGAGTAGTTCTAAGCATCCACAATTCCTTCAAAGTTTAAAAATTTGTACATGAAGTTGTGCAGGATCAAATTTAATTGAATATTCATGTTAGCAATTACATAAAGTGCGACAAATTTACAGTTTTTGATTAATTAAGCAATTTGGCAATTAGTTTTTGCTTTTATCTCAGCATATTAGTTTATAGTAAGTTTTAGTCCTGAGGATGCCAGAAGTTGTTTAAACGTTGATTATTTTTTTATTAACTGTTTCTTGATTTAATTTAATCTTTCAATTGGAATGCTTCAAAAATACAAAACCTATATAACTCTATTTTCTCATAAGAAAGTTTATTCCCATTATACCCAGAGTAATATTAATAGTTAAAGGTTACATGGAATCCTCCAATTGTTTTCAAATAGTCCTAATAATTATCGTGTATAAGATATGTTGGTTCGTAAATTATGAATCATGGCTTTCCAGTTTTGTATGTAGCTTCCGTGCGGTACGCTTGTTAAGATAAGAGATCTGTTCCATAGTAATTATAAAATTATACAGGAGGCAGATTGTCCATAGATAAAAGCGGTTAAACAGCGATTTGTGATTGTAGTTACTTGTATAATTAGGAAATATTTATTCGGAGATTTTGATATTTGTATGGAGAATGAGGGAAGCAGGGAAAAATAATTTAAGATTGATTATATTTAAGAATAATTAAAATGAAGTTTTCAGCATTCTATTAAATCAAAACAAAGAAATAAAAGTCTGGAGCGCCCATTACACAACATTCACTTACGACCTTACTTCAAATAAATTTTAAAAGTTTCCGTTCAGTTTCCATAGGAATTCTATTTAGTTTTCACTAAATAATATTAAAGTAGAAACCAATTTACTACAACAATTACTTAAGTGTATGTGTTTTTCGTTACTCGGCATTCCCTTCTACGACTTCAAATGTTAGATAATATTTTTATCTAAAATATTTAGCTTCCCCACGGTATATTAAACGTATATATTACTGCTCTTATTTCCCGAAATTTGTTTTTAACGTGGAAAAACATTTGTCCTTCTTTTTACTCCAGTTAATTATCAAATTCATTCATAGTTTATATTTATCCATTTTTTATTATTTCTAACAATGAGAGGCGGTTATTTATTTTAAATAAACAAAATTAATGTTACTTTAGAGAGCGCTATTGAGAAAATTCGGCATTAAAGCCCTTTTGAGGATAAAACCTAGCTAAAATTAAAGAAAATTTAATTACACAGTAATGAGTTTGATCACAATCGTTGGAGTCTGTTATAAAGATGAGTCTGTTATATGATATAAAGTCAATTTTGGCGATTAATCAATTAATTCCCAGGTATTTATCCTTATACACGTAATTTCAGTTTCGTACAAATTTTCATTTTTGAGCTAGACTTTACAACATATACATACACGAACCATTTTTTGAGACTTGGCTATTTGGACTAAATCGTGTATTTCCGTTGAAAACTCAGATTCTAAATTATTTAAGATCGTAATGCTTTTCCTGACGATATTTTTCTTATATTGGTAAGTGAAAGTAATAATAACTCTTAATTATTGTATAAATTTATATAAGTGAAATCCCTTTTTCTTGGAGAAAGGACAGGCGTCACTGAAACATTATCGACCAGCTGACAGGAAGTCTCTTAAAAGCTACGTGTTGGGAAGCGGAACACATCAGCGTGAACTCGATCTAAGAATTTTTTCAAAATATGTAGAATTCATCAGTAGGGAAATTTCAAATTATAATTCATTATAGAGAAGTTAGTATTAAAGTGCCAAATAACAATGAAACTAATTAATTCTATAAAGTTTTTTACACGTTGACTCAATATTTAAAAAATAATAACATGCAGATATTATCCTATATTAATATGAAAGAATCAAACTCAAAATTAATTGTCAGGATATAATTGGAATATTCCTAAACACAAAACATTGACTCTCTAGAATTATGGTAAACAAATAACCAGTCAACGTTATGGCAGTCACAAAAAAATGGTCAGATACATCAGCAGAAAAGATACATACATAAAAGCAGAACAAATACATCAACAGTCTAAAAAAGACATACAACCAAAGGCAGTGCATCATTTCAAGACGTATAAGTAATACACAATTGAAGTTTTCCAAAAACGTTTTTCATTAAAGTGTTACTTCTAATTTAATAACAACTTTTATTATATTGAAAATTATAAGTAGCACTTATACAAACTAATATAAATTGACAGTTTTACACACCTCTGGATCTTATAGCAATTGTTCTAATAACAATCATTCAAAATGCATTCTATTTCTATTCAAGGCACAATCATAAAATAATATTAAGCGTGAGCAACAGAGCTCTGCAACTAAGATCGTAATTCTCTTCACTCGCTTTCGTTGACTTTATTTATTTATTTTTTTTAATGGCTAGAAATTTTTGTATCGTGAAAAATTTATAATTGGTTCGTAGACCAATAACGAAGAAAGATGAGCTTTCTCGCCAATATTAAAATAAATACTTTCATCTTGATTAATAGCGTCGTGTTGCCAACTTGTTCTTTAAAAAAAAGTTTTTTTACGATAATTTCTATCATATAGCTTATTTCGATAAGATCATGTATGTTGTAAGACAAATAATAAATATCGGATGTTGACGTCTATTAAACTATAAATCGGTGATTTGAAAAGTGACCCTGAATTTGGTTACTGGTTTCCGAAGATTGTAGTACCTCAAAAACGAAACTTGGCGTCGCGACATCCATCTTTTGACACAAACACACACTAATAATAAGACAAGTTCTTGCTTCTGGAGGTCTCATTTCGTTTCATTTTAATGTAATTTTTGATAAAAGTTTAATACGACCTTCAAGTAAAGTACCACTTCCGGTTTGCCAATTTTAACAACGATTTATCATGTTATTTATATTAATATATAAGTCTTACATGCCAAATTTGAGAAGTTTTGCCTTATATTTAAATATAATTTTTGATGAAAACTATAATGACCTTCAACTAGAGTACAACTTCCGGTAATCATAGAGTGACCAAAAAGGGAGGCCCACAGCTAGATTTTATAATAACCATAAATACAAAATGCACTCTCTTTTTGTTTCTGCATACATTAAACAATGAGAAAAATTGATATGTTCAATTCGGTAAAAAAAAAAAAAAAATTTAATTTACTCCTGGAGCCCATTTATCGTGAACAACGAATCCTGACATACACATTGCCAGTTGCTAGAGACTTTTGTCTCGTCGGTGTTTGATCAATGGTGGCTGACCTCAAGACTGCTTAACCTGCTGAAGGCGTTTTATATAGATCACTAGAGCATTCGTAAGCCTTCAGTTTTTCAATTTACCTTCATTACTCAGGATGGAAATAAAAAATGTTTTCCAAAATTTAGTCTTTATTTGGCGGTTTCGAGTCAATAATTTAAAAAATTGTTTTATACAATAAAATTAAAAAAAAAACAGCTATTCTTAACTTAAATTTAAATATATATATATATATATATATATATATATATATATATATATATATATATATATATATATATATATATATATAAGATAAGATGTTCCGGGTGGCGACCAAAAAATGGATCTCTAATGGTATAAACTATTTATAATATACCAACGTTTCGACCCACATTGCAGGTTTTTATCAGGGCTGAATGAAAAAGGCACAAAAAATATATGTAAGATATAAATACTAACGAAGTAGCTAAATAAAAAGACATGATGAATTTGTAAAATGTATCGGTTTTTATATTATATTATCATGTACATTTATATTTTATAAATTCATCACGGTTTTCATTTCTTTCTCATTGTCTGACGAGGTCCTGCAATATGGGTCGAAACGTTGGTTTATAATAAATAGTTTATACATACTATCTCAGATCCATTTTTGACCGTCAACCGAGACATCTTATCCTTCATAATAATTCATACGGTTCAACCAATAATTATTCAATAAAAAAAAAAAATCTATTCAGTGTAAAAATTAAGATAAAAGAAACTAAATTATATTCACACAATATTAAATTGATTCGTGAATTAAAAACAAAAAAACATCAGGTGAAGTGAATAAAGTTGAGCACGTGCTCATTCCTCAAAAACTGAGTAGATGCTCCAGTTAGATGTAAATAAAGAGAAGTTAAATAAATAAATACTTTCTGAGTGTATGGAGCACGTGCTGCAAATATTTAATTCGGAGTACCTGCTCACCTATCTATGTGAATAAAATCGATAACGTGCTCTCACTATATGAATAGATCTACTCTTTCGTAGACTCTGCATTTTACTGAGTGCCTACTCACATAATGGAGCCCGTTCTCAGTTTTATTCAATCAGAATGGTGAGCATTTGTTATCTACTCCGAATCAAATATTTGCAGCACGTAGTCCATTGTGTAACGTCTCTTTATTCACATCTAACCGGAGCTTCTGCTCAATTTTTTAAGGAATGATCACATGCTCAGTTTTAATTCACTTTACCTAATATAAAACACTTTTAACTTCAACTAAAGTATTGTTTGGCTTCCTTAATTACTTAGGACATCGATTCAAATATTGCCATCCAGTCTTGATTCGATAAATTATTAGGAAAATAACTTTAATTGCAAATATTTAAGAATTTTTTTATGTTCCTCTCTCTTACTATTTTTTTTTTTTTTTCTTCAAGTCTATTATATTTTATTCAATTGAGTATTCCATATATTTCGATTTCATTTGTTATTTATATTTTTAATGGAAATAAATTGTTCTTCGCTGGGAAACAATAGAATAATATCAAAGCAATCGTATTATTAATTTTTATTATTTTTATTTTAGTTAAATTTTGAGTAAGAATCCGGCTTTGACCCTACCCTCCCAGAAAACAGGAGCTCCTCTCATACACCAACATCCAGGAATCTTCTCTTTATTTGACAACAGGGCAACGACCAACTGCTGCAGACTGCGGCGATGACCCAGTGTAAGCCCGTACCTGTATCCCAATCGATTTACCGACCTCCGACATTTCACTGTCTGTCTTATATTCCATGTCTTAAACGACGAGTCTCAAAGTGTCAATAAAGTAAAGTAAAGTTTGTAAAAGAATATCTACTTAATATAAAACATAAGGTCATACTTCAAACGAGATTTCTGAATGTATTTGTATTTTTTTTTTAATAGACAAATTCAATTTTTACAATTTAAAAAAACACACATGAATTATTCATTTTTTTCTATTTCAATTGTCCATTTATTTTAGTTCTGTACACCATCAAAAAGAATTATTGATAATATAAGACTATAAATACCAACAAAAATATTTTCTTTTATAGTACCAATTTATCACGTATCGCTTAAGAATAATGAGATATACAATTGGAATATAATAACGCTAAATTGGTTGGTACTAATTGTAAATAGGCTACAGTCCAACATTTTTCAGTCAAATATTTGTGTTGAGGTATTAGTGCTATATAGATTTGTCAATGAATTGGCATAAATATCTATAAATAATGTATATTTATTGATAAAGAATGGATGAATTTAGTGTGGCGTTATTTCTGTACACAGATGTGTTCACCATATATTTTTTAGTGATACATCCTAATGGCTCACAGCTTTAAAAGTTTAGTTCAAAACGAGACATTAGTTTTATAGCTGACTTCCGTGTTATCTTTATGTCAAATAAGAAGTTTAATTAAGTATGAGCGTGGAGAATTTCTGTATTTTTTTCTGGTTTAGTTTTCAAAGTTTAAATTAGTCCTGTAATAGCGTTACATGTTGCTGAAGAGTCAGGATAAAAATAAACAGTATATAATGATTTTATTTTAAAATAAACTTTAAATTCCATGAAACCACTTCTATTAACTATGTCCCGCTTACGCCAGACGATTTTTATGATTTCATCAATATGGAATATGGAATCCTTAGACGAAATTAAAATGACAAGGAAATGTACATCGATTAAAAAACTTTCAACCATGACTATAATAAGTCATGAACATAGGAGATCAATTTTAGAAACAATTACTAAATGTACCTACTTATTATGTCCCCAATAGAGTTATCCAAAAATGATCTTGATATCTTATATGTTGCGAATTCGAGCCGATGGTTGGGAACGCTTCTTTTCGATTTGTTCCCAATTATGCTCTAAACAATCTAAATAGATTGTGACCTTAGGACTTTCTAACAAAGAATATCAAATATATATTTTCTCCACAGGTTAAAGCAATCGGAATCTGCCAATTTATTTTATGTAATGCAAATACAGTTTTAATTTTTTTTTTTTAATGTTCTATAAAACATAAGTATAAGTCAGAAGTTATTAAATAAACGTTAAAAGCTATCAGATTTTATAGTTTATAGAAAATCCCCTATTTTAAGGAAGTTCTTCCTTGTACCTGACAAGCTATTATAAGGATATATAATTCGAGTGGCAGGCATGAATTTCGTAAATGGTGTAAAATAATCCGAATTAGCAGACTTCATTGACCATTTCTCCAAGCAGTAATGTAGCAGTTATATTTGCAATTCAAAATACTTGCTCATTACCGAAATAACGAATTATTCGATATCCAGTGAATGCCATAGCCTTTCCAACAAACGTATGACATCATCCACAATGAGCCCTTAATCGCATACATCCCTCGCCTATTTTTTTTTATTTCTGGCTCATATAGTAAACACACAGAAGAAAATGGGTATATGACTAGTATTCTTTTCAATATATTTACGTAATGTATTTTTAATCTTAATTCCTGTTTGCAGCTATCTACCCAATATGCTAATCTAAAAGTTTTTGTCGACATATATCCCGCATATATGTCATAATTCGGGACTAGTTATCCATTCCTGGGGGAAGAAGATAGGATATGTAAATTTCAAGGATTAGAGGGCACTTAATATGTTTTAAAAGAAAAGTACTTTTTATATAGTTAAACATAAAGTTCATTGATTTCAAAGAGGTGATAGTTGCTGTATTATAGATTTCATTACAAGAAAAAAAAATTTAATAAATGAAAATAAAACCAAATTTATATCTGCACTTTTGAGAAAACTGAGGACCAAACATCCGCTTGAACTATCTGAAATGATCGCCTTGTTGAGAAACATTGTGTAAAAATATTCATTATTTTGTAAAATATTCCTTGAGAGCATGATCCCATTTTTAAGGAAAATCCCACTGTGAAAAAATAGCAAAACCAATGTTATGATTAAACCACAAATTTATATTTTAATTTAAATAAAATCTATTGACAATATTATTCCCCGGCGAAACTATAAGAAAGTTCAGATAAAAAATTAATTAGAGTTAAGAAAACTACACCATCAATATTGTTTTTGTTTTTTCCGAAAATTAATAGATTTTGTGAAAATTCGGTACGAAAATAAGCTTATTCGGGACGGAGAAATTTGAGACGTAAAGTCACCGTACCTAAAGGTAAATAGGCATAAGACAGTGCTAATGATAGCTCTAGCATAGCCAGGAAGCATAGAATTTTAAATTATGTAATAACTGGATTAGGAATTTTTTTTTTTTACATTTAATACCAGAGATATTGTCAAGTTATCACGTCACCAAAATACCTTATCATCTAGATAAGGTGGATTATTGTAATTGTTATAGGTAAGATTGCGTGTCATAGAATGGATATTATCTTTTGAACATTATTCAGCTTGACGCTTCCATATTACATATAACAAATATAAGAATAACATCAGTATTGTGTCCTGAGTAACTCTTGCTAAGGTAGATTGATACGGACCGTAAAACACATGAAATATTAAATTGATGAAGAAACACAAAATTAACTTTTTGGTACTAACGTATAATAAAGAAACATGAGGATACTAATTTATTCAATTTCGTTTAGTATTTATATTAATACCAGATAAATAAAATGCTAATTAACTCAAAGTAATTAATAGAAAGAAAGCTATAAAATAAAAGCTCTAAAGTAATTTAAAAACCTTAAGTACCAGACTGACTTGAGTAGTAGAAGAGATCAATTGTGAAAACAGGAAGTTGATGATTGAGGAAATCGATTTGTTTATAATTCTATTTAGACGGTAAACGTCCATTGATGTATTTTTAGAGACGAAATGAAACGTGCTGAGCGTAAAAGTTATTTAAATAACGCTTTAGATATTTTGCTATATTTTTATCTGTTTATTATTTTTCTATAAATACGGTATAAATGGATACATATATCTCTACTGCTTACTACCCTGAAATGCATTAGATTGCAATATTTGACGATAATAACATGTATGAAATTTTTAATAATCCATTGAATAGTCATATTATAAGCCAGCGAATATGTTTATAACTATTTTCACTTATTCATCTTGATATATATTGAATAATATAAATATTTGAAGCCGTAACTAAGGCGTGCTTTAATGGTACGGTTATTTCATATTATACGGTTATTTCATGAAAACTTTTTAAACCCGATGAAAGTGGCGTGGGTACAATTAAAAATGTTTGGGATAAAAAGTATATGCGTATAACATTATAAAAAAATAATAAAGTTATTAAATGTGAGCTTTTGATTTATAATCAAGAAATATCTGCATAAAAGCAGATTTATTATTTATGTCAAAACAATTATTTATTGTTTAGCATAAAATAAGAAGTTTGGTGGTACACGCCACTGTGATACTAACACGTCCTAGCAAATATTTCGAACAAATAAAAAAAATTTGATTTACAGTTCTACAAGGCCCTTTCACCACTTTCATTTTTAGTTTAACAATTGTTAATGAGCGTGATTTTGGAATAGGGTGTGAAAGGTTTGAAACTTTTTACTAAACCGTATATGTTGAAGCTGGTTATAATATCCATTATCTCGTTTATTTTATTTAAATTGGTTGGATTGTAAAATTATTATAAGTCTTTCCTGAACGGCGAATCTGACGAAAATGGAAAAACTCTTGAGGATTGAGAGGACATTCAGAAGTGTTATGATCCAAGAGTGATTCAGAGAAACTACAGGCTAAAATGAAATAAATAAAAGAAGGAACATACAACCTGAAGAGTCTTGGGGGAACACCAAGCAGATGAAGGAAGAATGGATCCAAACGGAAGGTTGGGATCCAATGATGAAGACATTCAAGAAAAACAAACTCAGGGAAAGGTTTTCAAGCATAAAAGTTCTTGCAGAAGAAAAGAGAGAAAGAGAGAGCGTAGGAGGGAGGAGGATGAACAGAAGAGAGAAAGGTGCAACACACTGAAACAATGAAGGAATTTGTGAAGGAAGATAAGAAGTGCGGTGGTACTTTTACAGCAAAGCCCAACAGAGCAAAACATGCAGGATTTACCGATTCGAAAAAGCTAGCTATCTTGTAGTGAATCGATCTCAGTTGTAATTTTGCTGTATTCCTGACTGATTACAGAAGATTTAATCTTAATTAATACCCACGATATCCATATTAGTATAAAATAATTTTTATAATGGAATCCCATCAAATGGCCGTCTATAAAACCATGGTCTCAGAAAAAAATAGTCATTCCCATTGAAATATACCATATATATCATAATTGTTTAAACTGGGTCTTGAGTCATGCCAATAATTAAAAATAAAACGTTATTTTAAATTAATTGAATTTTTAATGAAACGATTTGTTGTTCTCTGATATAGTAGTATAAAATACTGACTATTAAAGCAGTTAATTTGCCTCGATGTATGGTTTCAGTACAGTGAATTTATCCGACTGGCTAAAAAAAAAAAATCTCAAATATCATTCGTATAATAAATAATAATTATCACTTCAAGCATTCTAAATATCATGCCTAAAAACATCCAAAGACAGCTGAAATGGAGCTGGTTAAGAGATCTCGCTGAATAAAATATAATCAATCTTCAAGTTAAGAGGAGGGGTACTGACCTCCCTCATGTCACTGGCATGCCAATTATTTGTACTACCACATCCAGATGCAGATAGACAAGCGGTTGTGGATTTATAACAAGAGAAAAGCTTCTACTTTTCTTGATACCAATTTGAATTGAATGAAATTATCTTAATCAGATCAACTTCCTAGTTGCAGATTATTACTTAGCCAACACTAAATCCAAAAAAATAAAATAAACTGCAAAATATGATTAAAAAAAAAGAAACAGAAACAATTCCACCCAATTTCAAAGATTTACTTAATTAGATGTTTGTAATTAAAATTTCAAATGTTTGTAAAAATTGTGCGATTTCGAATCTAAAATTAAAAAGCTGATTTTAAATCTCTAGTTCAAATCGATTTCGTTTATACGTATTTTTTTTTTTTTTTTTAAATAATAAATAACTTTCATTCATCCAGCATCGGCCAGATTCTACAAATTGCAGGATACCTCGCGAAATATTCCTTCAATAAAGTTTTTTTTTTTTCAATGGAATACTTTTATTCAATTTGTAATTAATATTAAAGTAATGTTGGTCAACATTAGGGAATATACAACAGCAAGCTGTTGGCAAAAGTCGCATCTTAAATTATCTGCACATCAGGCACAGGTAAAATCTGCAAACTATCCCATTACCAAACTATCATTTTTTCTTTTATTTATTAATTCTTTATTTATATTTAAATTCTCAGCCACGAAAACTAAAAGACAAAAAAAAAATTAAATGAACAAAAGAAACAACATCAAAACACATATGCATAAATATATGCAACACAAACACTAACATATACCTACTTACATTTAAACAGTTCCTTACAAACATTAGAATATTATAAGTTCGTTAGCCAGGAAATAATTTGCAAGTCCTAAAGGAAAATCTAAGGAAATGGATGTGAGCCTGTTGCTCTTCCGGTGATTAATGTTCGAGATGTTTGAGCTTTGAAATTGAAGTGGAGGGGAGGGGGGGGAGGTCTGCCCGGGCGAGGGCGGGGCTCGAAAATCGATATAATTAATTTTATTGCAAGTGGGGGTATATAAATATATCTTCAAAAAGTATTTAAAATCATATTAATATTCATATTTTCATCATTCCATTAGAGATTCATATTATTTTTTAATGCTACAATGCCATTTAGGTATTTGAGAATATTCATAATTAAAGATTAAACTTGAACTTGAAGTAACTTCTTTAATATGTCAACGGTATTTTTTTTTTTTTTTTGTAAATTATGTAATTATAATTATCATTTACATCAGAAACTTGGACAGATTTTTTTTTTTTTTTTTAAGGCTTGTTCAATAATGACTAATCATTTTTTTTTTATTCATAAATTATTTACTCTAATATCAAAGCCATTCTATTGTAACTGGTACAAAAAATTTAAGTTAGTATTTGTCGACTTTTTAAAATTTGTTTATTTACTTCTTTTTTTTAAAGGTAATACATTAGGTGCTTGATAAGGTGCATTATATGGTAGCATGGGCAGCTTTAATACACATGGAATAATAATTTTTAAAAAAATTTCAGTGCAGGGATATTTGTAAATTGTTCTCTTTACACCAAACTGCCATGTATATTATTTTAAAAACACATTGTACGCAATAAATTTATCAAGTAATATCAAAAGTGCAACTAACATCAATTATTAAGAAAGTGACGTGCGAGAATAACATCGATGCACACAACATTCAAGCTATAGAGATGATTAAGGAAAAAAAAATAATAATGAATGAGATGAAGATATTCGCCTGTGATAAAATTAACGAGTGCATAAAATTCCGCGACAGTGCAACAAAAAAAGCGGAAGAACATGAGATATGTAGCACAATACATGAAAGTGTGAGAGGAGCGGAAACTCGACACTGATGACTATATCTACGAACTTACCTGGAGTAATTGGGAGAGTTCTAGCAACAAACGACAGAGAGCAGTTCTGGCGCAGACTGGCGGAGCAGCGGTCTAGTGGTGGGGGCAGTGGGCGGGTGACGTCATCGGCATGCGCACTGTGAGGGGCGTGCCAGACCATTGGATGTAGCGACAGAGACAGGCCACAATCGACAATGCACGTTCTCCACATCCTCGAGTCCACTACTCCGTAGTCTAACAGTTGACAGACTGGCTAAAGTGTACTTACATCCAGCGGTGTTCGCCTGGGAATGAAGATTGCAGCCACAACTGAGACACGCACACTACGGCGATCGGAGGCGGAATGAGGGGTGATTCGCCCGGGCGGCTACCCTATTAGGACGCATGCGCAGTACCACCACCACCCCCTCCCTTAAATATCTACCCGTGGTCTCCAGAATGGGTGGAACTCACAGCCCTGTTTTGGGGACTGCCTGTGCTCTTGGTGCAGCTCCGGCTGGTGGAGTGCACCTCCGCGGCTACCTGTTGGTATACAGCCTGTTTGTCTAGCAAGAACCAACTACATTTGTTCTCGTTCTCAAGATTGGAAAAGCAGTGCATTATGACAGACATTGCTAGATTTTTTTCTAAAGAATATCGGCTAACGTTGGATCCATCCATCATGACCACTTCATAATGGAAAATCTACATCATATACAAAATAAATATAATCAAATAAAATAGACTATATTTTTTCCTATTCGCCTTTTATTAAAGTTGCAAAATCCACAATAATTTATTTGAGGCAAGAACGGATTTAATAACTAGCAAGGATACATTGAAGCCTGTATCAATATTAAAACTGACTTGTTTGGAAATGAGGACAGTTGAAGGGCCTCTATCCATTCCATAGATAGCTAGTTGTTTTTAGAACTGGACGTTAAAAAATATGTATTCAAATTACAAAATCTGTAAGTCTTTATTTGCGAACAGTGCAAATTATCCAAACCAAACTGCTACCTTTTTTTTTTAATGCGTCTCACGGATTTTCGAGCTGAACGTAATATACAATAGTGGCTTTGGATGAAAATCATCTAGAAGTCTAAGCATTGCTGGAGGCGAATTCTGCAGAAATCGATTTAAGGTGTTTCTTCAAACAGGTCCGAATCGAAACTTGGTATTAGAAAATACAATAGTCCGGTTTACAAGAGCTAATCACAGGTTGCTTGTTGATAGTAAAATGATCTGTGGGCGTAAACCTAAAAAAATTTAGAATTTTTTTTTTTAACGGGTCCTCTAGACTTCTCTAGTTCTTTGGCTATTGGGAGTCAATTTTGGATGTTGGTCCATTACGATTTTTATTACTTAAACATTATAATTAATTATTGAATATCCTAGGAGAACAGTTTAAAATTATGTTTGCTTTTCTTGTAATGTTTTTAATTTGAAGATTACGCCCGATATGATGGTTGTTCTTAGGGTGTAATACAGTATCTCAATCATCTTAGTAAATTAGGTACGGTATGCTATAGTTTGGACTAATTCTATTCAAAATAAGAAATACTCTTGTTCAACCTTTTAAATGAGCCTGATTCAAACTTCATTCCTTTGTCAGTTGTAATTCGTAAAAGTCAACTGAGTACAGAAATTCAATAGGAGAAGGAGAATTCCTTCTGCTGATTTGTCATTTCTGGGAATAGTCTCAATTTGAAAGTGACTAGTTAAAGAGATTAGTTACTTAATGAGTGATGATCAATGATTCAGGGAAAAAGTGTGGTATTTCTTATCAAGGAATTATCTTTACTCATTCCTCCATCCTCCTCCCCATCATCTTTTCAGAGAATTGAGGGAGTCTCAAGCTCGAGGTAGCATCTTTTAGTCAGGGAATCATGAAAAATAACCGAGCTCTAAGTGGGCGATACCTATGATATGACCTCTGAAAGGAGCCGATTTACTTTTCACTAGGTAACTAAGTGTAATGGTAATCACAGGTAAGAATATATATGAGAATCCTTTTGGCGACAGTAATAGCAAACATTAAAAACCTTAAATGTTATTGCGGAGGAAAATCGCTAAATGAGGTACCTTCTACTTTATATGCCTAAATACTGCATGTGAGATCAGTTAGTATAGTGAGATCCATTTGATTAATACAGTATATTTTTAAAAACCACAAGGTGCGCCAGCTTGATACACTGTAATACACTTAATACCTAAGTGAATATTATAAACTTAAAACATGGACAAATTTTGTTTAGGCACAAAGCACAAGCACTAACCTATCTTGAACTATTGGTATTCAAAGTTGAAAAAATCAAATTGATGTTAAACGTTATATCAACTAATCAATTACTTTCCCTTAATTACTTTCCATATTTTATCCTGCCACAACTGCCTGAGACAATCGCTCGGCAAACCTTTTTCAATTTGCCAGTGTCTTCTTGAAATCGTCCTCTTGGCTCGCAAACAACCGCATCCAACAAATGAGAGCATTCGGAATGGATGGTTGTGGACTACTTAGTTTGGCGAAAGTTTGATGAGTTGTTTGGTCTCATTTGTCAAGCTCCGCCCGCAGCGAGACTTGCGGGAACCCTTTCTGTTAATATTTCAGCTTGTGGTTTAAAGTAGAAATGGCAAACCGGAGGAATAATTTATTAAAACAATATTTTATAGATAATATCTTCTACGGTCTATAAACACAATAATTTTATAAAATTTGATTAATATATAGGGTTGGGACTAAAAAAAAATGTTAGCTTGGAATACCATTAATAATATAACTATTTATAAATTTAAGAGGCATATTTTAAGGAAAAAATTCATAACTTTGGGCTATTTTCATCATATCACAATGATTTTCTCTCTGAAATGTTCAGAGCAGCCTACACAGTTAAGTAAAAATGTATTTAAAAACTTAAAATTAAAAAAAAAAAAATGTTTAGATAAAAGGTGCTTCGGTAATCAAAGTATTTATTGTTTTAAAACAAGGTACAACTTTACAAGGTCGCCGGACTAGAATACTCTAGCGCCATTGGTGCTAACTGACTGCTTTGCATTCAATTGTTACATTCATATTCATTGCTATTATTAAAAGCCTTAATTGCATATTATTTAAAATTGTTAGTGCTTTCGACTTCCGGTGATCTGGGGAAGTTGTAGTAATAATTTAAAAGAATGATAATTTAATTTGCGGTAAGGACCCGACCTCAACTGAAAAAGAACTTTTGGAGTTTTTTTATCTCTTGAGCGAGCGCAGCGAGCGGAAGCCGTCAGATTTGATCTATTTAAAGCAGTAATAATTGAAATTACAGTAAGACCACGACCTCAACTGAAAAAGATCTGTTGCAGTTTTGTTTAGTTCGACATCACAAATTTTAAATAATATATAATTAAAGCAGTAATAATTTTAATAATTCCAATGAACACGAATGTTACAATTGAATGCATAGCATTTAATTAGCACAAATGGCGCCAGAGTATGCTAGCCCGGCGAACTTCAGATAAGATCGGAAGGAACAAGTGATAATGCGCCCCTCTTGTAAAGTTGTACCTAAGGTACAAATAATTCATAAGGTATGAACTGACTTTTTCATACTCCCAGTTCTCATCTGATGTAAAATTGATGTTTATTTGACTGTCAGTGTGTTTCTTTTTGGCATTACCGAAACGATAGCGGTTGAGACATGGTTATGGAATAAAATTATAACTTTGGCAATTTTCATCATATCCCAATGATTTTCTACATAAAATGTTCAGAACAGCCTACAAAATAACGTAAAAATGTATTTAGCAACACAACTAATAAATGGTGCACTCATTGTCAGGTCAAACCCGGACTTCATGAAGATTTTGAAAAAATCAAATACGTAAAGTTAAAAAAAAAAATGATTTTAGATATAAGGCGCTCTAGTAATCAAAATATTTATTGTTTAAAAATAATCCTTTAAGTATTATTTTACTACGATTACAATTAATTCAAAGTAGATTAAACAATGAACTAGACTGACCATCTGACCATTGTCAACCCAGAACCGAAAATACCGAAAGATCGGGAAAAGGTTTTCCACAATCATTCCGATCTCTTTTGATTTGGTCTTTGCAATTAATATAATAAATTGAACAAATCCTATAATTTCATTAGATATAATTTTCAATCAAAATAATTAAATACTATTTTAAATAAAAATGATATTCTCTTTCCATATCTGTATATAAAATATAAATCATGTATTTAAAAATAACATAGCTTCTGAAAATTTCGGTAAAAAATCAGTGAAAGTGATTTGATAAAAATTGCCTAAGTTATGATTATTTTCCTAAAACTATGTCCCTACCACAACAGTTCTCGGTAATGCAAAAAAAAGTAATTTCTCATAACTTTTGGATAATTAATATTTCAAAAAGTATTAAAATAATCAAAATAAATTAAACATTAAACATTTTCATGGTAAATGAGGATGGGAAATGGAACACATGAAAAAACCTTCCTAAATTGGATGGTGAAGGTGTCTTAAATAAAATATATTATATCCAATATTTATTTTTTTCCACTACAAAATTACAATCGCAATGCCATGGTGTGTCTGTAGGAATAATAATAAACCAAAAATTACGTCTTGTAACAGCCAAATGTTTTATTACTGTTTATTTTATTTAATATTACTATTGTATCTGTAGCAAGAAAAACTGAATTAATTAATTCAAAATAATTAGTAAATCAAGTCTAGTGGCATTCTCTCATGCAGGTTGTATTTCCACATTATCACAGAAATGAGGGAATAAGAGGTGATGTTATTACAAATTCCTGTTTTTCATAAGGTTTTTCCAACTAGAATATCTATTTTTAATTAAAAAAGTATAAGTTGAAGTGATGAGCAGAACACTTATAAGACTATCAATTAAAAAAAAAATGATTCAACAAGAGAATTGTAATTGAAGTGGCTGTGCAAAGACGTCGGAATAGATCACAAACCAACCACCAAAAGGTTAATCAGCTCCATGCCGAAGAGTAAGAGTGCTAGGGGTCGATCGAGACGTAGATGGGAAGATTGTGCTGAGACCAATCTCATTTATCATTCATTCATAGTTCATTGAGTTTGGAGTTGGAGTTCATTGGACGGAGACGTGTGGCCCAAGGACTATTCGGATCGTCTACAGGAACTATTTCTGGTGTTTTTCTCAAAAGATTTTTGTATGTTTTATACTAAATGATAAAGAAGTACAAAGTCAAAGAAATATAAAATATTGCCTGTAGTTATTTTTCAAATTTTTTTTTGTACAAATATTAAAACAAAATATCAGGGCCCTATTTCATAATAAAAGTAAAAGTATAAGCGGGAAAATCACAAGAAGAAATGTTCGTTTTTAGAGGTTGTAGGTTGAACATCGGCATTAGATATTAATAATTTTATACTTTTTTTTATTTTTAATTTTGCTTTAATATAATTATTTTATAACTATTTTAAATATTAACGTGTTTCAACATTGTCCTTGTATTTTATTATGAAACAGTGAGTGCCTATAAAGTAAAGTACAAGTTGTTCTGTAGTTATGTTTATATTTAAACTAAAAATTTGAAATAGTTATATTAAAAACAAATGAATAAAATTATTATCTAATGACGTCAAGCAATTTGTAACCTCTAAACACGTACCTTTCCACTTTTGTACTTTATGAATTATTGTACTTCTGTACAATTATGAAATAGAGCCCTGTGTCCACTTCCACAAATACACAAGGGAATTTAATTACCTTACGAATATAAATGGCAAAACTAAGGGGAGACTTTTTTGGACATAAGGGGTTCTGAAATGCATAGGTCCGTTGAAAACTGTATGTCGAAATTTTGAACCGATTATGATGATTTCCTTACCTAGTAAGGATAGGAAAGTAAACACCCAGTATCTTTGGTTAAAATTTGAACTGGTTTCTAAAGGAACGCGTATGGAATACTTTCTAAAGCATGCGTACATGTCTACTTTAATACACATTATCTTTGCTAATCCGAAATAGTGTTAATTGGTCCAATTTAGTTAACTAATAGCAGTTTAAATATTTTGAAACATGTTATACCCTAATCTCCTTCAAATCATTTAGAAGCTATGTTCTCATTAAATAAAAGATTTAACGATATTTTGAAATATTGATATTTCTGTTCCGATATAATTAAGATATTGTTTTTATTAAGTTTATTATAAGCAGGATTAAAATATTAAGAAACTGATTATCTCCTAATCTTCTTCAAATTCGTTTAGAAGTTTTTGTTTATAATTTAATAAATAAATTTACGATATTTTAAAATATCGATATTTCTGTGCCGATATACATAATTATGATATATCTTATATAAAGTCTATTTAAAACACAATTCAAATATTAAGAAACTAAAATATTTCCTAAGAAATTTAAAATATTTCCTAATCTTCCTCAAGTTCGTTAATTTTATTTTTTGATTATAATGAAATATTATAATATTTTATTATATATTATAATAATTTTCATATTTCTGTTCCGATGTAATTAATATATTGGTTTTATTATTTTTTATCTCAAGAATATTTTTATCTCCTAATTTCCTTCCAATTAGTTTATTAGTTTTTTTAAAATTTAATTTAGTAACAGCATTAACGATATTTTGATATATCGATATTTCTTTACTCTTATAAACAAGATTTTGATACTATTATCCGATATTAATATCAACATTGATAATTTGCTTCCAATATCTCATTCCTAATAAAGAGATCACTAAAACTGCATATAAATGGATCGCTGCTCAGCTCGATCAAGACTGTATCGCTAAAATAGATCTCGTCCTGTGTAGTCCTATAGATAGTAATATAAAAGATCGTCAGATCGCTGTTGGCAGAGATAGCAGATCGCCGCACAGTCCCGATTTAGATGGACCAAACTCATATCAAAATAAATAAATTTTTCGCAAGGAATGATCATTTTGGGGGTCACGGACTTCTAAAAGACTAAGGTGCTCGGACTTAAAACTTTCAATAATCTCAGAGCGTTGATTAGAAATCTCGCTTGTATAGTGCTAAAAATTAAACTCTGCCCTCATTTTGAATAAGCCTCTCTTATTATGTGTTACTTTCAGCATCTCCCGTTTATTATGAATTTAATTTCTATAGGTAAGCCTATTGACAAATCTTTAGCACATTGTGTCATTCTCTCTCATAAGGTCATGGGTATTAAACTAATTGCATAATTAATATTGTTTTTATTTTTACCCCAAATACGCAAGTATGAAAAATTTGTTAAAACATACCCAAATCCAAGAAAGAGCATCCAAGATGATTCTTGTTTCTTTTTGTACCAAAGGATGTACGATTTCATGTCATTCAAGAAATATTATACGCTTTTTTTGCGATTTGTAGGCTTTGATTTTTTATCAAATCATACAAAAATTACGTCATGACAGGGTTCTGGAATTCAATCTGATGCAAACGGTATCTTTGTGCACGCTGTTAGTTGAAAGATGCCGTCAATAGATATGCTGTTAAAATTGAAGAGGGGTGGAAGAAATATAACAAAAACGAAAAAGGTTTTTTAGAAAGAGGTTTTCTTCCTGATTATATCAAGAAGATTTTTTCTCTTTAGGGTTGATCATAATTCAATTCTAATAATGTGCTCACTCAGTCTCCACTGGCTTTCAATTCCACTGACACGATAGTGAGAGAAGTGCTGTGATCTCCTCGAGTTCTACTTTGCTATTCACATGTCAAATGCAAAATTTGTTCCCAAGAGCAGAATTTAAATATTTTACGCAGGTATGAATGTGTTCAAGATGATTCATTTTATTTTTATTTAACTTTAATTTCCTTAATCTTAGTTTTTTACTAATTTTGCTACCTAATACTTAATTTATCTATCTATTGGTTTATTATTTTCAATAATGGATGTTTGTAACGGAGCAAGAGAAAAATTGTTGTAACTCTCCCTCCCCTCAAAATTTGAGGTTTTACGTTTCAAGATACGCAAAATCCAAATATCGAATACAAAAAAATCCAGGATGATCTTCGGAATACGGCATTACCATCTGTCTATTTCAAAATGGCGGCCGATTAGAGATCTTATAAGCCCATAACTCGGTCATTTATAAAGATAGAGAGGAAATGTAAGGTGTTTTTGAATCAGCATAACAATAATAATAATAAAAAAAATTAAAAACTGAAAAATCTATATCTATAAATGCTTTTGGTTTATTATTTTCAATAATAGACCTTTGGAATCGATCAACGAAAAAAAATTTGAAACTCCCTCAAAATCTGAGGGTTTTACGTTTCAAGATACATAGAATCCATAGAGTCCGTCCGCCGTCAATGTCACAGGTCACCCCAGGATGATCCTCCGAACTCGACATTACCATCCGTCTGTTTGAAAGCTGATGAAATTCCTTACAAAAGAGGGGGGTGGAGAAACACATTTAAATCGGACCGGTATTAGCTGAGATATAGCGTAATGAACTTCGTAAACTAATTCTCCGGCGCTGCTGGACATCATGACCCTATGCCTCCGTACTTCTTAATTGGACTTTTGACTTCCTCGCATATCTCTACGTTATCCTTCCTTGGATTATTTCTGCACTTCCTTTAGCTTCCTTAGTCTTTCGCTTTTTTTTTTTTTTTTTTTCCTACTGAAGTACAAATCCAATATTTCTTCTGTATCATTTTACCCTCTAGTTACATGATGGTCCTAACCATCTCAGCCTACTTGCTTTGAAACAGTTTCTTCTTAAAACTCTCAGTTCGGCACTCTCACGGCGATCATCTTGGGATAAGCTTCAAATTTTTGCTCCATAAGCTCCTACTGCTTAATTTCTTTGCTGAACTTGGTGCACAAGTTCCTTTCCCGAAACACTCCAAATGCTCATTTGAATCCAATCATCTGAACTGTAAATAAGCAATATGGAAAGTCCAGTGATTAAATAGGCCTTTTGAAATATTACTATTTGGAAATAATAAACCATTGTATACTAATTGGTTGCGTTTGTTTTATTTTATTTTGTCCGTACCTTCAAATATTATTTTATTTATTTTTATCATTTTTTCTTTATTCAGTATATATGGTGTGAATGGATAGATACAGCTCTGATACCTATTGTTCTTGAATATGACAGAAAAAAAAATCGGTCTTTTTTCTTGTTAATGAGTAAAAAATATAGCCAATAATTCGTTTTGATCTTCAATGTTTTTGTTTTTTATCATCAATAAGCCATTGATGCCTGTATTTAATTTGAGTTCACACTCTATTTCATGTTAATTAATCTTCTTATAACAGTTATGGGGTGAGAAAAAGAAAAATGAATTGTGAATTGAGGAATTAATATTAAATTAGAATTGATGTGAAAATAATATTAGGCATATTATTATTAATCATTATGACTAGAAAAAAATTTATATGTTACACAAAAAGCTGTTATTGGTATTTCTCAAACGACTGGACTCTGCAACTGCCTTCATTTCAACCCCAGTTTGCACTGGCATTCTCCAGCATATTCTTCAACCATTCTTTGGTGATTTCTTCTAACACGAGTTCCTTCGAGTTTTCCATTATAGTCCGGGAACTGAGGCCAGAAAACTTGTCTGATTTCAAGAAAGTTTTTGAACGTCTAGTCTGAAAGTACTCTGATAATAGAATGGAAATCTGAAGTACTGCCACTCTAGATCCGTTGCAATCAAATTTTATAGGTCAACGAATTTGTCATTTTCGTCATTTCTTTTACATTTGCCTCAGTAACTCGCTCCCAGTGCATTTTAGGTAAAACTTTGACATATCCAATTTTAAATTTTAAATTTTCTGTACATTTTATGCAGAATAGTTTTTAAAATTCGGAGCACCTACTCAGATACAGGACCGTACAAATATACAAAATATCAAAAAACACAAAAAGTTAAATATTCAGTGATTTCGCCTTAATAACTCTTTTTCAATGCACTTGAGTTCAAAATGCATAATAATCAATCTTGTAGAGGATTAAACTTTCTATAGGATTCAGATAAAATATTTGTAATTTCCCTCAACAGATGCCAAGAAATATTGAAATAACAATTTTAGAGAAAGCGGACTTTTTTCAGATTTTCTCCAGTAACTCGTTTCCAGTGCCTTTTAGGTAAATATTTGGCATAACCAAGTTTAAATAACGTTAAATATCCAGCGAGTTTTGTATGTAATATATTTTAAAATTTGGAACAGCTACTGAGATGCGGGACCCTCAACATATGCAAAATGTCAAGAAAACAATAAAAGTTGAATAATATTCAGTGGTTTCGCCATTAGCATTTTTCGAGCAATATTGTGCAAAATGCATCATAACCAATCTAGTTGAGAATTAAGTTTCCTGCGATATTCATTCGGAATATTTGGAATTACTATCAAAAGATGTAAAGTGATATTGAAATAATGAATAATTCTAGAGGAAGGGAAATTGTTATTTCAATATTTCTTGGCGTCCTCTGATAGTAATTACAAATATTTTCTTTGGATATTATAGGAATTTTAATTTTCTAAAAGATTAATAACAATGCATTTTGCATAATTGTACTATAAATACTTATTAAGGCAAAATCTTTGAATATTCAATCTTCTTCGTTTCCTTGACATTTTGCAGATGTTTACGGTCCCGCATCTGAGCAGCCGTACCGAATTAAAAAAAAAATATATGTAACTTACAGATAATTTAACGTTCTTTAAAATTGGTTATTCAAAGATTAACCTAAACTGCACTGGAAGCGAGTTACTGAGGAAAATGTGAAATAAGTGAAAAATTCGCAGATGTATAAAATTACTTTGCTACCGATCTGGAGTGGCATACCTTAATTTTTCCAGTCTATTATGAGAGTACTTCCGGTTTAGACGTTCAAAAATGTTCTTGAAATCAGACACGTTTTTTGCCCTTAGCTCCCGGACTAATACACCCCTTTTGTTTGAGGAAATGTTAAGGTCATTATAATTGGCTTTATCTTCAAATTTCTCTGGAAAAATAAATACAAACATTGTTCAATTTATAAAATTCACTCTGAAGTTTTATTTAATTTTTTTTTAGAAACAAAATAGATAAACGAAATTAAATAGATTATGAATTAATATAATTATGAATTAATATAAAAAATAGATTAATGAAATTAATTGCAAAAACAAAAACGTATCGTTGTTTAATATTTTGAGCATAAGTATGAATAATTTATTATTTATTTTTACAATATTACAGCAGAATTAATTATTAACATATTGAATAAACTGTGAGATTAATATATATATATATATATATATTTATATAAATCTCTCTACAATCCTTATTTCATGGCAAGCATACTGTACACAATTATATTCCAGAGAATTTTAAGATTTCCCCATTTCATTGCCACTGAATCGATCATCTTTTCTAAATTTTAATATTTCTTGCATAGTAATTAATTAAAGAAAAAAAATATTATTCCGGGAGAGAATTCTTGAGATGAAATCTATGTTTAAAGATAATTTTTATATTTGATTCTTCTGCAGTTATTCTAGTCTAGTTCAAATTTGACATATTTTTAGAACGCCGTTGAAGATGTCAAATTATTCTTGTTAACTAAAACTTGATTCGGATAAATAGTGTGCGCAATTAGTATAAGTTCTATAATGATTAGATTGGTAATAATCTAATCACACACATGTTGTTATGGCTCGGTGGTCTAGGGGTATGATTCTCGCTTAGGGTGCGAGAGGTCCCGGGTTCAAATCCCGGCCGAGCCCTCTTACTTTTTTATTACTATTTCCATTATTTTAGAGCAACCGTAGTAATTATTTTTATAATAATTATTTTTATAATAAATATTTTAATCCATAAAGAAAACAATTTTTAGGAACTAATTATGATTTTTTTTTATACTATATATCTATTTTTTCTTTTTTGTTTAACTTTGAGATAAATGACTTATTATCTATTTATCATTATTAAATGATAAATGAAACATCTGATTAAAAAGGCTTGCATACTAAACATACTGTATTTGTATCCTATGATAAATTCAGTTTGTCAATTTTTTTTTTTTTAATTTTTGTCCAAATTTGCTAATCATTGCCTCTTATAATTACTCTGAATTTATTAAACGCAATGTATCCTATTTCCAATTAGCACATCAATTATTATGGATTATAGTATTCATAAAATACTCTGATAAAACCATTTTTATTAGTTATGAAAAATAACTATTAATTTTAGTTGAAATTCATTTTATTTGGGGAAAAATAGTTTTAAGAAAACAGGTCTAGTGAATAATAATAATAATTAATATAGGAAGGTGATTGAAATAATTATAAAAAATAATAATATGAATTTTATAATTGTGAATTACAAAATGAATAATTTGATAATTTTTATTTTAGTGAATAATTAAAAAGTTAATTGTTTTTTGTTGATTTCTGTTATTGCTATTCCAAATTAGTTATAAATCTTTAAAAAACATAATATAAAATCATTAGGTATATATTATTGTTTATTTTAATTAATAAATTCTTCTCATATTTAAATATGTATATCATTATTTTGATTTTTTTTAATTGGGGTTTAACGTCTTTATCAACTCCAATTAAGGCAGACAGGACCCATTATTTTATTTTAATAAAAATAGTCGATTGTAACTAGTACAGAGTAACTAAACTTGGCAATTCAGGAAAATTTAAAATTTTGGGTTGTTTTTTCCGAATTTGGACCACTCTGTGGCAATAAATCTTGTTTAGTCTCAGAATTGTTAAATCCTGTAGTCGAACAGCTTAAAACAGCGGCCAACCCTAGAAGTACCCAGCAGATCTAAAATAAATAAATTAAATTAATAAGAAAACTAGAAATAATTTTTAATGAAATTATAAAAATAAAACTATTTAACTTTTTTCGACACATAATTTCATACTGAAAGATGATAAAAATGATATATCAAACAATTGTTAGTTTGTAAAAAAATCTTAAGAAACAAAATAAAATAAAAACCGTTTTGGGAGAGTTTAAAAAGAATTATTTTTTATTATTTACTCTCTGATATGGGTAATAATAACTTAATAAAGGTTTATTTTCTGTTCAATTTGTTTTTTTAACAGAATAAACTATTAAATTAAAATTTATTTTAAGTATAACAAAAATAATTGTTAATGATAAAAAAATATGGTAATTATTCAAATATACAGTTTTATATGGTTTTCTCCTTATTGCGTGTAAATGCACCAGTACGAACTCAGATATTCTATTAAATAAAAAAAAAAAAATTAAAACCGGTCTTTAATTTTGTGATCTTTTGATCATCTTTGTTCTCTAAAATATAACTGCCTTAAACTTAAATTATATTACAAGTGAAATTTATATTTTTTATTTTTTTTATAAATTAAGTTCTTTAAAAGTTAAATGATTGTTAAGTATAATTATCCTGATATCCGTGGGAAAATACATAATTCAGTTATCATTTAAAACTTGATGCATTCGCAAGAAAAAAAAAAAAGGGAATTAGTAGCGGTGATATTAATATACAGCTTACACACCCACAACATACAAGATACAAGCTCTAGAAATGTTGTGGCATTGGATGGAATATTTACCTCCAACCGAGATTCTGATTGGCCAGTCCCGGGCGTGTTGTATGAACAAATGGATATTGGTTCTGTTATTGGCTGTCCTTTGTGAGATGGTAATTGAGTCAACCAATCGGAACAAGACCAATCAAGCACACACACCATACAGCTTGCTTCATGTGATTGTGTATCATTCAAGCCACATCCTTCCATCATTTTCTAATAGAATGAGCCGCTATCGCCCGAGAACAGGAGACTATCCTTAATTTACCCAATCTTAACAAGTTTTTAATTTTGATTCATTCTTCCGTATCTCTATCAGATATACACTTTTCAGATCTGTTGCCCTTATCCATATTATTGATTGAATTTATGATGAATAATTTATGAAACAAATTTAACACTTGATTTGCAAATGTGGATAGTTTGTCATTCATATATCACTTCCTATCATACATTACCAAAATTACTAGGTTCTTCACAAATCTCCTTTTTTTTTCTAATTAGGAATCATTTTTAAGTTTATAACTTAATTATCAGCGATCGTAATATATTTAAAATTACATATTTAGAAAAGACATTTGAAGGCTTCTCTAATATGCCCATAAAACAGATTCAAATCAAGGACTGTTTGCCCAAAATAAAATTATTTCTTCTCCAATATGACATTCACCAACAAAGTTTATCTTATTTTTAGTAATATTTCGCTACCTCGGTTTGACAACTGCTCAAATCTTAATTTTAAGAAATAGAAGTTTGAACATTTGTATTCGTAAAACATTTTTAGTTATCAATAAATTTATCAAATTTCTCCTCATTACTTTGTAGGGTTTTAATTTTACTTTCGAAGTTGTTTTAATAAAAAAATACTATATCTCTGATTGTACTTACATTTATTAAAATGTAGTATTTTTAAAATTAATAATAAATAAATAAAAATTAATTATTTTTTCTCAGCAGATAAGCTATTTCTCAACAGATCTCAGAGTTAGTTTCTCTTATGCATCAGACAAAGGAGAGTCAGAATCACCAATAGTCTCAAATTAGCCAAATATGTCAGTTACAACCTTGTCAAACCTAGGCAGTGATTTAGGTTTAATAAAATACAATTATTATTAGTTTTCCTATTGTTCTTAAGATAATCTTTAACGTAAAAAGTAGAGTTATCTATAGTATTTCTACTCCAGTCAATGTCAATATTAATAATAATATTATGTAACAATGATTGGTTTTATGTCATAAATGGACAACTTCGAGATCAAGTATACTCAAACTCAAAAATTTGAATAGATACAATAAAAATGGTATAATTCTTGCGTGGGCCGCATTAAAGAAGATAGCTTTAATTTTAATTGGATTATTTCGAGCAATAAATGACAAAAAATAAACAATAATATTAATTTTTCTTCCTGGTAGTAAACTCTACTTCAATTACTAATACTATCTTTCCTACTTTCGGAGGTACTGCTGGCTAAGATACAAGACATTATTCTCCCATTTGTGAAAATAACTGCTAACACCGATAAGTCTTCATTTAAATTTTATGCGAAATTCAGTGGCGCAAATTTTCGTAAACTATAAAACCAATAATGAGCATTTGCTTCAAATCTGTGCTCTGTCTCAAGTCAAATTGGGCAAAGAAAACTTGCTTGTCAATATGTTAAAATCTGCTTTTTATAAGGCATTTTTTTATTTATTTTTTTTTATCCTGGAACGCACGGAACGAGTTTGAAATATTTATTTTTGGTTAGTTTGAAATTTAGAAACGAATAGGTGTAACGCACTTTTTCTATTCTTGATTAAAGTTCTGAATTTTCCTTTTTGATTTTTAACATATCTGATAACATCTGATTTTCAATCAGAACTGAAAATTTTTTAGATCAAATAATGATAACAATAAACTTATCTATTTTTTTTTTTTTTTTTTTTATCTTTCGACTATTTATTCGCACTAAACAGAAAAATGACATTAAGCAAATACGATGGAGATTGAAGACATACGTGGAAAGATAGGCATGACGGACAGTGTTCAGCGGCACCTTTTGTCGGTCTTGAATTAATCCTTTAATTAAGAAAAGGAGATCTCTTGTCCACCTCCTTTTTAGCCTTCTCCTAATGGTCATTTCAGCCGTCTATCAGTCTGTTGTGATGTCCGTGAAGGTTATTATGAAAACGCCAATGAAGAGTATGTATGTGTTGGTTGGTAGTTGGTTGTTGTAAATTGGAATGTTGAGTTTTATTGCCTACCTATCAAGGAACTTCGGTTATCAGTCTTATAATTTTGGATTGAAAAGATTGTAGTTTTTGGGAATCTTTTTTGCTGAACCTTAAATCTTTGAGGCTTAAGTCCATATGGATTTAAGTATTTATGTGTACGTATTTGGTGATTTCTGTCTAATATTCAGTTTTGGAAAAAAGAGAGTCCAGTAATTACAGTCGTTTGTTAAATATAAATATAACTTAAATATAAATTTAGCATTTTCATTTTATAAGACAAAAGTTATAGAAAGCAAAGAATAACTGTCATGATTCAAATAATTCCTGAGCTATTGACAACTATATATGCATAGGGAGCGGCAAAAGTAACAGACACATTTCTAGGCTAAATTAAGTTCGAATTAAGCGTATGAAAAGCAATTATTTATTTTCATCTGAAAATACCTACATTAAACGCCATTTTAGGCACAATAATTTATTAATTTTAGTTACAGTAATTAATTTGTTTGAAAAATAGTGTGGCATAGTGAGTGCAGTTGTTTTCGTTGCGAGGTGACATTGATTGGCCAGCTCGGTCACTCGACTCCAACTCTTGTATTTTTTTTCTTTGGAGCTACCTCAAATCAAAGGTATTCGCTCATCGCCCTCGCACTAGTGACAAACTAAAACTAGTAATTCGACCGGAAATGGCTGCTGTTCCTCATAAAGTGGTCAACCAAGTGATGGACAACTCACTGACATTTTTAAAACTAATCAATAACTATATCTAAAATAAATCAATTAGTAACTGTAAATAAAATGACATTAAATGCAGCAGTGCGCCATGTGCCAGCTACTTTTGCCGCACACTATATATTCGTCCAGAATAATTTGTTTATATAACCAGGTCCACCACATGGGTTGTCCATAATCGGCCAGTAACCTTGCGAGTTATATACTTACGAACTTCCTCCAGTGGTCGATAAATTTCGAATCTCTAGTCTGCTTGTTATAATTTTAATTAGTAAATAATTATAATAAACTGATTTTAATTTTTGCCACCGATCCCGGCATCAACAGCAGCTGAAAAGAAAAATACAAAACTCAACTCAATTAAGGCGAAAATGGCTTCAGTTATTCAACAGCTATAAACCCGTCTGAGTACTTCATGAATGTCGTTTATGCCTTTTTTATAGAGCCGTCAGTAACTGGAAAATGTAGTTTTCTTAGTCGTTACTACTTTATCTGTGGTAATGAGGACATTATCAACTACACAATTTGAACCAATTTTATATTGTCCGCAATTTCATTTCATTTACTTATTCAATAATGATAAAGTGTTTACTTATCTAATGTAAAAGTGTTTCATGAAGCCCGAATACTTTATATACCCGAGATATAAACAAACAGAACAATACTTGAACGTATGCAATGCAATTTATATTAGATGCTACCATTTTATATAAAATACAATAATGACAAGTCTGGGTGGAAAATTAAAGTGTGAAGACATATTATTCGGCAAAAACATTTATAATATGATGGGCAATTTCCACAAACATTTCAACGCATACTAAGTGATTCCTTCCGTTATTTTATAACGATTTTGGATTTCATAATTAGCATTACAAGTACTTTCTAATGATCTTAGATTTTTCCAAGTTTATGTACTCACTCCTACAGTAGAAAAGAGATCTCGGAGAACATGGGTTATAGATAAACAGAAAATCAGTACACAGGGTGTCCCGTACGAGATCGAAAAAAATATTTAAAGAGGTGATAGCAGACCAGTGTTTCTCAACCTGGGGGGATAAATAAAAATAAAAAAATGAGAAAAAATATATCGACAAAAAATAAAACAAAATATTTATTTTAAAGAAAACATTTTGACATAATAAAATACACTTTGCATTTATAAATAGGTATTGCACGATGTATTAATTAATTAACTTATCAAAATTAAATTAAAAACAAGATTGATGATTATTGGCGACTCCCTTGGACCTGTCTTGAAGAGCAAAGTTTTTCAAATAAAGGTTTAATATTACAAATTCCCACTCTAAGCTCTTTTTCTATATTTAACTGAGATCCGTATTTTGTCTTTAAAGTAGCCACAGCAGAAAATCCGGTAAGTTCTTGAAAATCCATTTCTTGTATAGAAATGGTTTATTTTATAGTGCAGAACTCATCATCCAAACCTGCCCAAAATTCAAAGAGTGATTTATTACTAAATTGTTTTTTGATTTCGCCACTTGCCGTGAACTCTATGAAGATTTCTTCTTCGGCAGTTGAGAGACTTTCGGGAGTATTTTGAAATGGGTCCCTATCCCATTCGTAACTTGCTATCAAGTTGAAGTCAGAAAGAAAATACTTTTTAAAATTCTTTGCCAGCATTGTAAAATGATTTTCAATGGTTACAAAAATAACTACCACGTGCTGTTCTTCAGTCTTGTAAGTTTTAACAAATTTAACAAACATTTCTAGGTTTGTTTGCTTTACATTTCTGCTCGAGCAAATGTGTATTTGTTCCTTGGAGTTGAAGATTCTGGGTATTTAACTTCTCGAATATGTTGACCAAGTTCAATTTCATCTCCAAATAATTCATTTCATCAGAAATAAACCATTTCGAAACATAGCTTCCGGTCGGTTTTCCTCTTTTAAAAAGTTGGTGATTTCATCTCTTTTCTACAATCTCAATTGCAGCTGGCAAAATAAGCTCTTCACCGATGTTGTTAGGCTTTTTACATCTGGCTATTTGATATGAAAGTTTGTGAGCAAAGCTTTTTCATTCATAGACATTTTTCCTTCCTTGTACGAAGTAAAGGAAGTATTGTAATCGCGAAAATTTTCGGTTTTCAGATTTCAACGAAAATATCCATTTTGAACATTCCTGAATCCATTTTTACTAATTTCGTCGTGGCGTCTGTACGTACGTTCGTTCGTATTTCGCATAACTCAAAAACGGTTAGCCGTAGAAAGTTGAAATTTTGTATTTAGAATTGTTGTAAAATCTAGTTGTGAACCTCCTTTTTTGGTTACACCTTAATCACCGGAAGTGGTACTTTACTTGAAGGTCATAATTGATTTCCATCAAAAATTATATTAAAATCCTTTACAAAACTTCTCCAATTTGGTATTTATAACTTATATATTGATTTAAATAACATACTAGATTTTGGTTTAAATTGGAAAACCGGAAGCGGTACTTTACTTGAAGGTCATATTAGACTTTCATCAAAAATTATATTAAAATATACTGTAAAACATCTCAAATTTAGAAATAGAACTTTCATATTGATGTGAATGTATTTAATACATTTTGGTTAAAATTTGTGAGCCGAAAACGGTACTTTACTTGAAGGTCAAAATAAGCTTACATCAAAAATTATATTTAAATTAAATGCATAAATCATATGTTTCGGTAATAAAGGTTACAATCGCAATTTGGTTTCCAATCCAATTAAACATTTTTATTACTTATTTTAAGTATTAATATTTAGTGTAAAATACTGGTTTTCCTCCCTATTTGTGTGTGTGTGTGTCAATAGATGTATGTCGCGACGCCGAGTGTTGTTTTTGAGATACTGCGATCTTCGGAAACTAGTAACCAATTTCACTATCACTTTTTGAGCCACCGATTTATAGTTTAATAGGCGTAGAAGGAAGTCATGTGTTGTCCATATCAGATTTTTTTTTTAAATGTGATTTTTGCATTTCATATGATTTTAATTTTAATCCGAAGAATTCTCGAGGTTTGCTAACGCACTCACTATGAAGCGTTTCTAAATGTCGTTTAAGTTTATTAGGTTTCATGCTGTCTGCTGCCAAAATGTTTGAGCAAATAACACACAAAGGCCTTTCTTCTCCATTTACTTCAGTGCTGGTAAAGCCAAAATTTAAATATTCTTCAAAATATTTTCTTGATTTTATCTTCGGAACGACTGTAGTCTGTGCACTTTTTGATGCTTCACTATCGTTTAATGCTCGCTTACGCCCACTTAAAATTTATTCATGATTCTGTATACGTCCACTGTATAATTTTATTGCTGTAATACTGCATAATATCGTTAATTGCAGATAACAGATATGTCCGGACTTTTATTACCTCAGGACATAAAAGGACTCCATGTCTGGAGAAGTTTAAGGCAATGGTCTATTCCCGAGCCTATTGGGACAAAGGGAAGAAAAATTAAAAATGCAACAGAATGAGGATTAACGAGACAGAAGCCTTGCAGCAACCGGTGCCATGTTGGAAAGGACGAGAGAATACCATGTCCAGGGTAGGGGCATATTAAAAACTTTCATTAAAATGCATTTTTTTAGGTACCTACAGAGGCATTTTTTAGTTATTGTAGGTTAGTACCTTGGAAATAGAATGCACCTACCTAATGTTACTACATAGATTGGCGAGTATGACAGGGATCTTAAACGTACAAATTTTATTTCCTTAAAAATGTATTCATAGTGTTTTTGCATGGTTGAAACATGTGTCTTATCTGATCCCTCTCTATTCGCTAATATAATCCATTTGGATTTAATCATTATTGGCTATTCTACATCCTCAAAAACTTTGTCAGCCGACATTAGGATTAGATTAGAACATTAGTTTCAAAATGGTGGCAAAAAAACCCGAACCATTAGAACTTTTTGTTGTTGTTTTTTTACCTATAATTTCAAAAAAGGTACATTTTATAGAAAATATTATAGAAAATTTATTTAAAGAGCATCAAATTTTACTTATAATGTACCAAAACAAAAACAACACATGATTTGAACACAGCACTGTTCGCACTGAATCAGCGGTTGATGTAAGGCCTATGAAGAATATTCATAATCTTTCGATAAAATAATCTTATGTACCCATTATATAATGCAGAAAATACGATTCTTTTTACTTTCTTGTACGAAGTAAAGGAAGTGTTGTTATCGCGAAAATTTCCAGTTTTCAGATTCCAACGGAAATATCCATTTTGACCATCCCTGAATCCATTTTGACTAGTTTCATCGTGGCGTCTCTACGTACGTTCGTTCGTATTTCGCATAACTCAAAAACGGTTAGCCGTAGAAAGTTGAAATTTTGTATTTAGAATTGTTGTAAAATCTAGTTGTGATCCTCCCTCTTTTTGGTCACTGCTTAATCACCGGAAGTGGTACTTTACTTGAAGGTCATAATTGATTTCCATCAAAAATTATATTAAGATACTTTGCAAAACTTCTCAAATTCGGTATTTATAACTTATATATTTATTTAAATAACATAACTTTTTAACTTGAATAACTCAAAAACGGTTAGCCGTAGAAAGTTAAAATTTTGTATTTAGGATTGCTGTAAAATTTAGTTGCGAACCTCCCTTTTTAGTCACTGCTTGATCTCCGGAAGTGGTTTACTTGAAGGTCATATAAGACTTTTATCAAAATTATATTAAAATATAATGTAAAACATCTCAAATCATATGTTTCGGTAATATAGGTTACAATCGCAATTTGGTTTCCAATCCAATTAAACATTTTTATTACTTGTTTTAAGTGTTAAAATTTAGTGTAAAATACTGGTTTTCCTCCCTATTTGTGTGTGTGTGTGTGTCATCCACGATATTTCTATTTAATATTTGTGCATAGATAATTTCAAGGTCAACACAGTTAAATAATCTTAAGTTTAAATAATTTTCTCGAAAAATCTGACATTGTTTAGATTATGTTTATTTATTTCTTTATTTTTACTTAAAGCTTATAACTGTTAAGATTCCTGCGTTAATTGATTAATGTAAGTAGTTGGTTTATCATATATGTAATTTGCCGAGAAGCATGAAAAAAAAATTAAAAACGATCTTCCTAAAGTCATAACTAGTAATATGAAATTATAATCGAAATGTACATAATAATAAATATACAAATATATATTACAAACTAATTGTAAGTACTTTATAATATTAAAGATAGTACTGATCATATTTAATGTAAAGAATAATACTAGAATGTAAACTCAATTCACACTTTCAGAAGGAGATTAACCTTTGGGTCACGGACCTGCTGATAGCTGACCTTGTGAAACCATCACGACTCTTCTAGGCAGAAGGTTTCAGATTCACTACTGCCTGTTTTCATAGACCTTAACAATCTGATCAAGGCATACAATATATATATATGTATCTAAATAGGTGTACGAATGTTAAATATGCACGCAAAAATAAAGAAAACTTATTGAAGATTCCGAAGCAAAGCTTATTTAAAGCTTATTTAAATTAGCTATTCAACGTTTCACAAATTCAGGCGTCCTCAACACATAAATAGATTAGATTATATAAATGCAGACCTGATATAGCATATCTCACATCAAAAGTCTAATTACTAATAAACAGAGATAGTACATATCTCGCAGTTCTGCGCATGGGCTGGATTGTAATGGTCAACTTTCACGTCGGGTCTCAAGAGTTTTTCATTTTTTAGAAGTATTTTCAGTGATTTTTTCCTGAAAACCTGACGATATCGTAGGTAAACAGCAGCTATAAACAGTGGACTAATCCTATAGTGAGTACTGTTATTATTTACTGTATATACAGTGAAACCAGTGTCTGGTGGCTTATCACAAAGCTGGTGAAGTGTCTACTTTGGCCAGCTGACGCCAGTTCGGCTCCATCCTGAAAAGCTGGTCAACGCCCGTCTTAGATACAAGATCAAGTTCAAGCAGTCGTAATTTCTTTGTTTAATTTTTTATTATTTTTTCCCCCTATAATTATTATTTTTTTTTTATTTCCCAATGAGACATGCGCTACTTTCATCAAGTAAAGTCGGGTAAGACCACTACAAAAAGATCGAGATCAGTTGCGACACCTCGTGCCTCACCAGCCAAACAAAACAACGCCGCAGTAAGCGGGCAACTCAACCAGATGTCTGAAGAATCTCCTCTCATCAGCCACTTCAGAATGAAAAAGAAATTATGGAGACTGCACCAATAGCCAGAGTGCCCCGGCCGTCGCCAATTTTTGTTGAAAATATAAAAACATTTCAGCTACAAATAAATAAACTTACTGACTCTGGTAGTTACTCGTGTCTGAGTAGAACCTTTGATACTAAAATATCACCGGATGCAGCCGAGGTCTATCGAAAAATTGTGAAATATCTCACCGAAACTAAAGCGGATTTTCACACATACTAACTACAAGAGAGATCGTTAAGTGTTGTGATCAGAAATTTACACCCCACAACACCAGCAGACACCGTAGAGGGGGAGCTGACGGCTCTAGGTTATAAAGTCTGTCAAATAACAAATGTTATAAAACGAAGATAAAGAGCAGTCAGGTGTGAAAAATAAATTTCCTCTACCCCTATTTTTCATAGACCTGGAACTATCGCCGTGGGTGGAAAAAATTTACGATATCAACTAGATATATTATACTAGGGGTAAAGTTGAAAAACCTTATACGAAAAGGAAAATTGTCCAGTGTCACAATTGCCAGACATATGGCCATACTAAAACTTACTGTCACCACTTACCGCGATGCATGAAATGCAGCAAACAGCACAAATCAGAAGAGTGCAATAAACCGAAATAACCCCTGCAGTCTATGCCTGAAGGGGCATCCGGCTAAATATAAAGGCTGCCAGATTTATAAGAATCTTAAATCAAGTTTCCAAAAATCACGGTCCCAAGATGAAACGATCAGGCCAATCAGACTAAGAAGAGAACCTTCTAAAATCGTGGAACCAGCGGTATCTTTCGCTCAACTACTTGAAGGTGGAAACAAGAGCAATGAATGTGAGGCCCTGTCGGATCAACATATACTTCAATATTTTCAGCAACCTCATCCTGAACCTCAACAACCTATTCCACAAAATTTATCCACTCTGCAACAAATCAATCAGCATACAATGTCACATATCCCTTCTCCATCAAATGCCACAGTTCTTCCTTGTTTTCTAAACTTCTTCCCCCAACTCTCCTATCTACTGCTCTATTGATCCTAACCGTAACCCTGATATCCTTGATTTCTTCATCCACAGCGGATTAGGCTTTCTCAACTGCTCCATTACTCGCCTTGATGAACTTTCCTCTGATCTTAGTCCATTAATCCTAAAAGTATCAATAGCTCCCATTCTGAAATCCTCCCCACCATCTTTCATGAGAGGCCTAGTTAACTGTAACCTCTTTCGTCAAATCCTGAACAATGAAATTGACCTCAGAGTAAGCCTAAAAACCCCAAAAGACCTCGATGATGCCGTGTATTCCTTTACCGCCACAGTTCAACAAGCTGTCTGGATTGCATCTTCCTCAATCACCCCCCAAGAGCTCCTAACAAAATCCATTTACCGCAACACCTCATAGAATTAAACACACCAGATCCTTATGGCAACGTACCAGACATCCAAACGATCGCCGCTCATATAACTATTATTCTAGAGAATTAAAGTGGGAGCTGGCAACATTTCGTTGTCAATATTTTAATTCCTACCTATCCTCCCTCTCTGCTCGTGACAATTCCCTTTGGAATATCACCAAAAGAATTCTAAAATCCCACCATATTTCCCATTCTTTCCGGCGAAGTGACGGCTCCTGGGTAGCGTCTGATGAATATAAAGCCGAGGAATTCGGCAAACACCTTTCCAATACATTCACTCCTCATCCAGACTCCCAACCCACCCACACCACATCAGTAGAAGAATTTAAGTCCACAAGACTATATTTTTCTAAACACACTATGAATTTGCCAACTGAATACTATAAACAACTGTGGGTGATAGGTAAAATTTTCTCTTCCACATTAATAACTAGGTCGTATGCGTATAGTAAAATTTTGGTTGATAATTTAACTTCTTCGGAAACTTTCTTTATAGCAACAGTATTCTGCTTAGAACACAGACTGCGGAAATTGCTGATTTGAACATTAAATTTTCGATTATTTAAAAAATATTGAATTAATCTTAGGATTTCCCCATTGAATATGACTTATGTTTAGCCCCTTAATTAGTAATGATTCAATAATGTCATAGCTTCTCACGGAATTGAACGCATTTTCGATGTCTAATAATATTGCAAGCTATTATTATTGGGCTATCATTGGTGCTTTTTAGGATTAAAGGCTTCTAGGATATCCGTTTATAGTTTTATTATATTGTCTAAAGTATTACGACCAGCACAGAACCCACTTTGCCAAGCGTCCAATATATTTTTACTTTCAATCGAAGAGAGATCATTTTTACAAAAATTTTGCATAGACAGCTGGTCAAAGCAATCGGTCTGTAAATAGAAACTAGGAATCTGTGATAACAACATCCTGAGTAATTAAAATGTTTAGAGAGGAAGCATGTTTTCATGCGTATCCAATAGGTCTCTCGGCCAGATCCGTTGGGGCCAGCGTTCCCTCTTATTGAATTACAGTTGCCTTTGAAATATTTGGGGAGCTACAACTATTAATATTTATAGTATTAATTAAAACTCTCAACAAATAAAATGCTAATAAACGAATAAATCTTCGTTTTGGATTTGAAATAATTGATATTAATATTTTTTTTTCCTACCATTTATTCAACTTCTTAAAGTTATTAATGAAGGTCAACTACTTAGATTTTTTCCAATATAAAGTAATTTTAAATATTAAACAAAAAAAGAGGCAATATTTATACTTTTTTCTCTGCTAATTAGTTATTGCCAATAAACTATATTCATCTACTTTAGAAATAATTATAAGAGGATGATCCTTTCAAAATGAGTCCATAATCTGCGATATACGAGAACTTGCTGAAGGGAAAGTAAACGGTCAAGGCTTCTCCAAGGTTATCCTTTCAGACTATATCGTAATGCCAATACGATTTTATTGGCTTTAAAGATGAGCTTCCTTCGTGACTTAATTATTATTTTATGAGACTTAAATTAGATCTCTCCATTGGCTACGGCTTTCAAAAACCAATTGCACATGATTTGTACCATAAAATTGAAATTCACAATTTAATGGTTTACACTTATTAGTAATTAATGTCTATATAATATATATATATATATATATATATATATATATATATATATATATATATATATATATATATATATATATAACCGGTCATTATATTCCTATTGTGACGATGTCATTATCTGCCAAACCGTAAAGTCCAAAAAATATAGCAATGTATTTACTTATTCAAAATTAAACTAATTTTTAACACAAGCTTGATTTTGAAAGCCTAAGTATCGCTGTAGCAATTACAATCATTTATAAGTTGTAATTCACTCAAGGTTTTATTATATATGCGAATCATAATCGTGAGAAATATTCCGATAACACTTTTTATTTTTAATATCTCTAAGACGCTGGTATATATCTCTCACACGAAAAAACTTTATGCTTATAACTAGAAATAAATTTGTCATTTCTTCAAACTTTTAAAATATTAATGTTATTTGTTATTTTTTAAATAAATGACAGCTAGGCGTTCGTTGTTCAAATTATAAATCAGACTTTCGAAAGGCTTTTACCAATTTATTAAAGATCAGAAATCTCTCTAATACTCCCTTCTAAAACCAGAGTACTACACTAGTCAAACTTTGCTGTACTATTATTCATAAATATGGAAAGCTACTTAGATCAGAAACCTTAACAGTAGCAATAAAATATGTAATAAAACACAAATTTCAGAGGAATTCATAAATCAACGTTAACATACGACTTGACTAAAAAAATGTAAAATATAAGTATATTACAAATAGCAATATATCATCTCACTCTTATAAAACTTGCTCAATTATTTACTACTATATATAAGTCCACCCAACAGACAAACATAATTCAATATTTATAACTCACATTCGATATAAAAATGGCTTGAGGATCAGAATTACAATTAAATTCATTCCTCACATCAACTATGTCTTGCCATTCCCTTTGAGTCCAGGCGCGATAGAGCAAAATATATGTTTTTTGTTAAAAATAAAAAAAAAATTGCATTTAATGTATTTTAAAAATATAGAAAAAATGAGTTTAAAACTATTGAATTCGGGCAACAACATTTCGCAAAAAAAAAAAAATTAAAAACCGCGCAATATACTGGGGTTGCAATCTTATTACAGGGTTTGTATTTGTCGCAGAAATTGGTTTTGGGGCTAAAATTGTGGCTTTTGCTAGGGTCTATCTTTAATAAAAATTTTAAACAAAAAAATAATAAATTTTCATGGGAATCGAGAAAATGTAAAAACAGATGTTTTAGAAAAAGTATTTGAAAAACGGCCAAAATAGTTCTAGAGCGATTCTTCAAAGCGAGTTTCTCGATGAGTTCCTCTAAAACACTTTTTTCATGAAATATGTGTAAAGTTCAATTTTATACCTAAAAAAAAAGTTTGAACACAGTACTTTTTCTCGGTTCGGCCGCTAGTGGCGAGGTACCGTAGGGGAAGTGACGAAGGATGGGAGAAAGCTCTCTGATGGCCCAGCTTCTAGTGTTAGAAAGTGATAGGGAGAGATTTCCACCACATGCTACAATCCTCCAAACTGCTACAAAATTTGCGAGAAAAGATCTGGCCAGTGCCAGTGTCGCTAGAGGGGAAACATTACGGGAGTCTGGAGGATCTCGAGAGGACTGCCGAGTTTTTGTTCTCATCTCCTGACATGGTCATTTAAATGGAGGGAAGGAGGAAGAAGAAAGACTTCCCCTAAGCTACTTCGACCGAACCGAGAAAAAGCTCATTGTTCAAACGCCTTTTTAGATATTAAATCGAATCTAAAATATATTCATGATAATAGGGCTGTAGAAATACTCCTTGGGAATAAATAGCGCTTTGAAAAATCGCTCTAGGACCATTTTGGCTCTTGTTCAAATCTATTATCGAAAAGACTTATTTTTACTTTTCCTCCATTTCCGGGAAAAGTTATTTTTTTCTTGCATAAATGTTTATCGTAGATAGGCCCTGACAAGTTCCTTCGATAATATCAGACCATGTCATAAAATGTCCAAAAATATGCGGATAAAAAAATTAAAAACCGCGTAATAAGGCGGCGTATTTCGCGGTTTTTAGTTTTTTTCCCGAAAAGGTATTTTCCAACTTCAGTTGTTTAAAACTCATTTTTTCCATCATTTTAAATAACATTAAGTACTATTTTTTATGTCTAACAAAAAAATGTTTTTCGTTTCTTAAACGTGCAAAAATCACTTTTCGGAACGTTTACGAAGTTTTTTCACCAGATTGCTGCATGACGATTTTATCTAAAACATATAAGACACTTCTCCTACTATTTTTCTTCTAATTATCACGTTGAGAAACTCCATTGTAAAATTATTTCAAAAAATAAACTATCGCGCCTGGACAATTATGAACACTTGATTTGAATTAAACATGGCAGAAAAAGTAAATAAACTGATTCAAAAATCGTAAATTAAATCAATGCGAATTTTTCTATCTCGTCCTGGCGAGTTAACTCATGATTTATTTTTTATATATATTTTTTTATTTTACGAATAGAAATCTAATATGTAACTATTATAAATATTTAAACATTTTTCTTGAATATTCCAAATCAATAAGGGATATACTTAAAGAAATATGCCTGATTCTTTTTTAGTTGCAGGAATCACAAAAATATGTATACATTCGACCATTTTTTATTAATATATAACATGCTAATAATGTAATTTATACGTTTAGCGAACAAAATTACCGTGCCATTAGTTGTTCGTGCTCACTGCGTGCTTAACAATCCCGACTGGTGTATAATGACAACCGCTAACCTCGACCGCGTCTTATCTCTCAAGGCGTTATGTAATGTCGTCTCCTTCGATTTAAAACTGCTTTCCTCATTGTGATCCTGCAGGATTTAGGAATTAATTCATTGCGAGGCGTTTATAGGCGTTTGTTCGCTTTAATTAGCAGGAGCATCCTTGCCTTAATGCCTGTGTCCTTCACGGGTGGAAGAGTCCAAGAAGAGGGGGGCTTGGAAGATATACCTGTGAGGCCTCCCACCGAGGGCAGTGCACCTAGAAGCGTCGTGATGATCAGTTCGTTAGTAATTGTAGTGGTACTGTGCGGAGTGGTTGTATCTGAAGAATCCGAGCCGGTCAAAGTCTTAACAGACAGAAAGGAGGGCGAACTTAGAGAAGAGTACCAGGAGGAGGCGGAAAGCGGTTATCCGCTAATAGTCCAGCAGCCGTACCCGATCATTGTCGAGAAGACAATACCCTACAATGAGGGACGGTACGAACAACGGAGTAATCCAGGTATTTATACTTCAACGGTAGGAGAATTCGGGTATAGACCAGAAGTCGTGAGATCTCCAATTATTTTCACAGTCAGCAGCCAACCTGCTCCCAGGAGAATTCCATACCCACTGAGAATACAGAAAGAAACATGGCCTCTCCCTTGTACAGGAGAAGATCGGAATTGTCTCAGCGCAGAATTTGACTATCCAGTTAAGAAGAAGAATGCATACAAGTCTGGTGAAGGCGTTAAAGAAGAAAACATTAAAGTAAGAGAAAGAGATGTTCCTATCTCTAGCGATTACGAAAAAAAGGAGGGTTCAGTACAGCACAGAGAAACCTTCCAGACACCAATATTGATCGCAATAGAAAAGCCAGGCTACAAATACGTCAAGCATCTGGTAGGGGCAGGAGTTTTGCCGAAGGCTAGGCAGTTTCACGTATTGATACTTGAAGAGGATGTTTCTACAGAGAATCTGAATCATAAAGGATTAAACAGTTCGAAAATTGAGCAGAAAGATGTGCCCAAAAAAGTATCCTCAGAGGATATATTGAATGACAACAAACAAGAAGAGAAAACAGAAGAAAACGTAGATAAGAGAGAGAGTATATCAGAAGGAAAAGACACAGCACAAAGTAAGATCATCTTCCCGTCAACCAAAGAAGAATAAAAAGCAGATAATAATAGATCTCCGTGATAATATGATATCAAGAAGAAGACAGTACTAGACAAAAGAGGTAATCAAGTCGCTCCTGAAGCAACGTAAGACATCAAGAAGAAATAATTATGATTAAATATTCAGTGTCCAGTGAAGTTATTTGGTGTTTATAAGTGTTTTTGGATCGAATGATCGGCGTATTATTTTATTAGAAAGAACTAACATTCGATAGATACATTTGGAATGTAAGTAGTATTAAAAACGTTCCTCATACCCCTCAACTCGAAGTGAACTAACTGAAACTAATAAAAATCTATAAGTATAAACAATATAACTCTAATTCAATATCCAGAAAAAAAGCAAAAATGAAAATTCATTCCGCGGCAATATTCTCCATCATGATTTAAATTTATTCAATTAACTTAATCAGAATTTGCATTCAGAAATGATATAATTGTATGTTTTTTTTGGAATCTAATCAAAAAATATACAAGGTAACATCCAAAGTAATGATATATGCTGCTGCCAGCAAGCTCAAAAATTATTTATGAATAAGTAAATCTAATATGAAATTATTTTAAAAATACATAAGAAACAACTTCTGAATATGCAGACGAGAGATATAACACCTCATTTCAACAGCCTAATAAGGACTGACCAAATAGACATTGTACATAACTCCAAACCAGTTTAACATAGACTAGTTTAGCGTATGAGTATATGTAAGAGTGATGTACAATACTATCCATTCGTTTTTGTTTTTTTTTAGGCTGTTGAAATGAGATGTACTATGATGTTTCCTCTGATGATGCCTGAATTGGCGAAACATTGACTGGTCAGTTATTTACTGCGATTGAGAGACTCGAGATTTCGTTTGTGAAATCTTCCAATAATAATTTAATAATAATTCTTTAGAGTCTTCTCATTAATTATTTACAATAAAGAGATTTAGTTATTATAAATATAGAATTTTATTTATCAAAAGAAAACTCTGACAGAAACACAAGCCGAACATATAGGATAAGTTTAAACTAGGGACATTCACTTATCTGGTTTTTCTTCTATACCTTTCAAATTCTAATCTGTTTGTCTTATACTATATGTAGAATAAATATCCTTAGTATATAAGATGTATATAATATTTTTTATAATACAAAGAAGATTAAAGTCGTAAGGAATGTTGTTCTAATAAGAAATAAACGAATTAAAGTGAATTAAAAGAATTTTATTTTCCCATTTCATTGTTTATTTTTTTAAAAAGTTAAGATGGGCAATCATTCAATATCACTAGAAATATTATAAATTTTTAATATTCATCTTTGAAATGATATTGCAACGATACGTCCAACACCAATAGGATAAGAAATGGAAGCCAAAAGAATTATAAACATTAACATTATTATAAAAATAAAATAAATAAATACCTTGATTAATTCTACTTAAGATTTTGTCAGAATTTTCCAGGAAAGTGATCAATAATTAGTACAAAATTTAAAAAATAATTTTTAAAAATACAGCTAAATCAACATAAATTGGGCATATGTGT